>KN497005.1:59412-82690 GCA_000787155.1 Scartelaos histophorus | reverse complement strand
AAATAAAATAAAATAAAATAAAGGAATTTCAGGTTGTCTTTTGGAGAACAAGAATTTTAGCCCCTCGCCTGAAATTCGAATATCATCAAAAAAGAAAGTGAATCCAACATTAAAAATATCAACCAATATGTTATTTTTTTTCATGGCTGATGCTGATGCTGATGTTTTCAACAGTTATTTCCTTGGACTAATGTGATCATATAAAGCTCTACAAGTATTTTAAGCGGCAGGTCATCCAAAACAAAATATCAGCTTGTGCCGATATATCCATAGTGGGCAGTGTGAGAGGAGGGTGGAGAGGGTGTAGAGGCCTTTAGTAAACTGTGAGAGAAGGGAAGCAATTCAATCACTCAAACATTAGGAAAGGAAGTAGATATTGTGGCAAATTAATTAGTAAATTAATTTGCCAGAATATCTACTTCCTTTCCTAATGTTTATTAATTTATTAATTAATTTACTAATAACATTGCAGAATCTAGTAGTTATCATAAAAAATATGCTTTGAACTAAAAGAAATGCTGTATAACGGGACATAAACTGGACATGCTTCCATTCCTGACCTCTTAAATCTGTCTCCCCTTCTTCATCTCACCGCCCCCCCTCTCTTTAATCTACTCAGTGTTGTGGGCCTTTCATCCCTTTCAAAATGGAGGAGAATTCCCTCTGGTATCTCCAACTCCATTAATCAGCAGCTTTCCAGTTTTCTCAGTGCTTCGACTAATTCACGGAGAACACATCACTCACACAAACACACAAACAGCCTGCAAGTCCTATCCAAGAGCGTTTCCAAATATATGCAATTTAGACCAGTTAAATCAAGCCTTGGTACGTTTTCAGTTCGGTGCGTGCTTTCGTTTTTGCAGATGTAAACAAGGCAGCCACAAACAACTGCTGACTAAACAACTCCATTTGTTAAAAAGTGCTAAAAGTGATGTGTAAAGCAAACAAAATAGAAGACCAATTAGCTTGTCATGGAAGAAACTAGCAACTTCAAATAACGCAGAAATCAGTAAGTCTTCTGAAAACCACAGCCACAGCTACAGTTTGGGTAGAATAATTTGTGAAAAATATCATTTCCAAGAATGACTTTCGGAATCACGACTGCTAAAATTATCATTTTGATTTGACATTTTAAGGAGAATTTAAATTTTAAAAACCCATCTATTGTGTGTAGGGCTGTTCGATTATAATAAACTGTAGCTCATAATTTAAATGACTTCAAACAATTACTACTGTCCAAATTTACCCGTAGAGAAAGTATAGACCTAATATAATTTTGTAATATTTTGTGTTTTCAAAGTTAGCTCTAGGTTTTGTTCATTAATTGTACTTCAACTACAACGTTTTGTCATTGAAATGGGAAATAATAAAAATCATGAATATAAGTTTGGTTAATTGCACAGCCTTATCTTGGTGATGAGCGGCAAAATAATTTTGTGAAAATGCTTCCCTAAATAAAAACCTGTCTTATTCTGCATTTACTGTCACACATAAAACATAAATAAATAAAAGCAATTGATTCTCAAGTCCACACAAATACCAAATTTGTGAATAAACTGGAGAATAGAGTGACTATAAAAAGGAGATAAGTTATCTCTACGGGAACACAACCTGGGCCGTGTAATGATTTTGTGGTTTCAATGTAACAAGAGCAGCTGGTGTGTTTTATGAGGATCAGACCTTGAGTTATTCTGGGAAAAGACTCACAACAGGAACTCATCACAAATGCTGGGAAGATCCAAACACCAGACGAGAAAAATTATCAGATAGAAACTAAACTTATAATTAAACCTTTTTGTTGAATGTCTTACCTTTCCCATGAGGCCCAGGGGATCCCGACAAGAGGGGGGCAGAGATGATGACGCTTTATCCAGTGTGGGGGCTTCCTGTTGGAGATACAGTTGTAACATGGACGCCAGCTGAGACAGGCCCTCTCTCTTCTGTTCAGACATCGAGCTCAAATCTGTCAAAAAGGTTGATTTCTTTAACATACGTAAACATTATGTCAATATTCACACAGAAGAACAATTTATGCAGTAACTTTATACAAACTTACGTGATTCATGCTCTTCGAAGGTGTAGAGTTCCTCACTATTGCCCTTGGAAGATGCACACTGTGGACACAAGATTCAAACTATGGATGTTATTCATGACCCTATTTATTTTAGCACTGTATTGCTATATTTCTTAACTGGGCCTTTGCAATGAATTAGGATATTATTTTATGCAATTTAATCATTTTGAAAATAAGCTCAACCTTAAATCTTACCATGGCAAAGATGATTTTGGCCGCTAGGCGTACTGAGTCAGTGGGTATTCTGGGTAAGATACTCCTCAGACATTTGCACTCGCTCTTATGGACAGGCCAGGCTTGTTTCTGCAGAAAAAGACCATTCCAACAAATTGAAACTCAAAAATATATACGCACACACACGCGCGCACGACAGGACACAAACACATGTTATACCTGGCACGTGATGTTGCAGTAGCGAGCCATTTTACACTGGGAGCACCTCAACAAGGTCTCATGTCTGAAAGGGGGAGAAAAGGATTACTTCAATAGAGCAGAACATGTCAGCGGAGATTTAGTGAGACAGGTGAGGAAACCTATCTGAGACAAATACTAGCCTTTAAAAAACCTCAAATGAAACCAGTCATTCTTAACTCTCCCTTGGATGCCATAAACCTGCTGTTGATGTTTAAGTTGTAAAAATATACCTTATTGGTCATTTCACCACTGCATTTGATTTCTGGGTGAACTCTGCAAAACAACACTGGGTGACGGGTGCGCAGAAGAAGAGCTACTAAGCTGTAAACTTTGTAAAAAGGACTAGAGTTGCATCTTCATCAAGAATGAGACTGATGCATTCTACAAATTCTTCAGCGCAGCAACTTGCAGTAACACTGGGCAATAGCAGTGGAGCACCAAGCCTTGGGCTAGGCTTGGTCAGAACTATACCGCTAGTGGAAATGGTCTATTGTGCCAACTTAAATTATGTTATTAATGAAGGTAAATTAGGCCTTTATAGTAGTAGGAATAGAATGTGCTGATCAACAGAACTTGCACTAAATGAGGAGTCTCTGGATATTAACTCATAACTAATGCAAAATATATGATCAATGGACCTTGTATGAGGAACTTCAATAATTTTAGATGCATGAAATATAATATAGGTTACTCTGACCAGTTAGACAACAGCCTATTTATCTGTCACTTATTTCCTGCCTGATCAGACTTCATATAAAAGGGCGTACATCAGACCCTGTTTCGCTGCCATGGTGCGTCAAAGTCATTGAGGTCTATGGTCGCTCGATAAACTGTGAGTTCACTCCGTGTGTCTTCTTCTGGTGTTTTTGTCGCTCTGTGTATTTCCTGCCTCTGAGAGCCAGAGTGTTGCTTGTAGTGACACTGCTGTCCTCAGTTCTGCTGTCACTCTGATAACGAGCCTGAGCCCAGTGACCGCTAGCTTCACTCAAGCCAATTATAGCCAGAGACGACCACTAAAGCAGCCAAGATGGCAACAGACTCACGTCTTAAGTGATACACAATCACATCAAGCAGTCCAGAGGAAAGTTTAAATGTAAGGGTGCAACGATTAATGGATTATTCAGTGATAATTAATTATTCAGGTCACAACATTAATGTAAAAACAAACAAAAAAATACTATTCATGAGGATTTCAGAAGCAAAAATAAGTGATGTCAGCTGAACCTACTACCTACTTAATCTACTATCATAAATCTGGCTGCCTGAAATGGGGAAGGATGTGAATTAAATTAACAGCGAATAAACAATTGTAAAACCACAAAATTGTTTTTTCACAATAAACATTAAAACTCATATCACAACATCAAATCCATTTAAACTTGTTTACAATTTAAAAAAAAAATAACAACAAAATCTGTTAAAAAGGTAATTTTGCCAGCTGTTTCTTGCACACAAAAACTTTGGCATTCATACATTTATTATGAATTATGCCCTTGATACTCACGGCACTGAGAGGGACAACAACTATTACTTGTTTCATCTTTACTGAAGTTAGCAAAATTTATATGATATTAGTTCACTTACTTCCCACACAGGTTTATATTTCTAGCTTAAAAGCTTCAACACAGATATATTCAGGTCGAGTTTGAGCTGAAAGAGGGAAGCCACCCACTGTTAAGGAAACACAGTCCTGCAATGTGGGTCACAAAGCAATAACAGCAGATAGGGGAGCTGTAAACAGGCTCTGTGCAGCTTCAACACAAAACATAATTCACACACTAACAGGTCCACCACAACACCACAGCCAACCACCACAGGAAGTCTATCCATCTTATTTGACCGCAGATATGCTCATGTGGACCACAACCTACTTTTAGCTCTAAACTAATAAAACAATTGTAGAACAAAATCTTTAAGGCTATTATTGAAGATACAGACATCTGGTTTATGATGATGCACTGACAAATAAAAACTAGACTCTTACTTGGCATGGAGGAGAGCCTCCTGAGCTTGTTGGAATGGAAAAGTATATTCAACACTATGGTATAATGTTCTGTTTCCATGGAATAATGAAGTTGACTTTCCCAGAAAGTTACATACTATCACTTTAAATACATAGGTTGTTAAAAATCTACAAATGACCATCAATGGGACAGAATGGGGAGGCAACAATAATAACTACACAAGAACACCTCAGCACACTTGAGTAGACAACTGGTGCAAAATAAGTATTTCACCTGAATAAAAAGAAAGCTCCCGTACACATGTATTACTTATAACATTTCGGTCTGTTGACTATATACCTACATAAGTACTATATACAGATATGGTGTATGTCGTCACATATATCATATACCTGTAGAAGATTTTGTTTTTAATCAGCTCTTCTAGCAGCATTCTAATTTTGCATATCTTCAAAATAATTTACAAGATATCCTTGTAGTATTTTGATAATCTGTCCACCTCTGGAGCAGATTACATCTAGATGACATAGTTTATCTCTGATAAAATAGGATGCACTTTATGTTTCAGAGTCTTTCAGTTCACCAATGTGTGGCTGAGGCAGACCACACACACAAAATGACATCATCATTTAAACTAAACAAATGATCCAACTCCAGCCTTTGGGTTAGACTTATCCAGGCCAAGAATATATACGATTAGTGAGCAATACGTAAAACATTTCTAAATATAGTCATGGCTTCAAGAACATACAAATAATAAAAGAGACTACAGGAAAACACAGTTCAGTTCTGTGTTTGCCTTTAAATACCAACAACAGTGTGCTTCCACATGCTTGTAGTGATTTAATAATAATAATAAGAGTTGATCTATCATGTTTTAGTCAACCAAATTTTGTACTTGTCAAATAAATAATTTTATTTTGATTATAAAGATTATGAAGAATACATGGAGTGAGTAAAGTGGAGTTTTGGGGTGATGCACAGTTAAATTATTTTTCACACAAAAAAGCTGTTTACTAGTACTTCTCTGGTTTGTGTGCAGGATCCTAATCCCATTCTGCCAGCACAGAGGATTTAGTCAACCAGGGACTATTTTGTATTGGTATTAGTCAAAAAACTGATATTCGTTACATTTGTCTGGCACTATACTTTCCACATTATTATTCTAGAGGATGTGCAAACTCAACAGTCAACTTAGCACATTTGTGCTACCAGACATCTCATCAGGCTTACCTCAGCATGTCCGTTGGTGTGGAGCCTGGCAATTAATTCCTGTACAGTAACAGTTACTTCATGTACCAGTGGAAGTGAATCATTAGTGGTTCTTTTCTGTGAAACCTTGTCCTGCCCGGGTGAATTTTATCATTTATAGCACAATACAATTCTCATCTGTTACAGTTTAGATATAAGGTCAACCTTAAGGATAAAGGATATAAGGATAAATATTGGTTCTTACCATTTGGGTTTCTTTATAATGTTTAGGAGTTGTTTAACAAGAACTGACAAAGTGATAAAGTAATCCAGTTTAAAACATGCTTGTAGAGGTATGGCTCCAATAAGTAATATATATTATAACAAAAGTATATTTTGTTCTTGTACATCTTAAGTAATTGTAGCCTTTCCGATTAGACAGCTCTAATTCAAATTGCAATTTCAATTGTGGCATATTGTCTAGTTCTATTTCAAGCTTTAAAAATATATAATTTAAGATGTAAGACAGATCAGGTGATAGTTTGCTTTGAATTCTTCTCTGTATATTACCACGGGCCTTTAGGCAAGACACTTCGGGGAGGGGGACATTATAACAGCTAAAACTGATCATTTGGGACACCCAGGAATGCTACTGCCCTCTAGTGTCACCTACACGCAACAGCATTAAGGGGAGAACAAAGGCTCTAAAAATGCTGCAGGCGCTTCCAGCACAACTGCAGTGACGCACCAGCACACGGTGTAGTAGAGGGAGAGAAAGAGCAGAGATGTGAAGAAGGAAAGATATGTGAAGGAAGAGAGGGAGAGAGAGAGAGAAAAGAGGGAGAGAGAAAGAGAAAAGGTGGGAGAGAGGGGGGAGAACAGAAAGAGAATGGGAAGGAGAGAGAGAAATGGAGGGATGAGAGAAAGAGGAAGAGAGAGGTGAGAGAAAGAGCAAGGGTGAGAGAGGAGAATGGAGGTATCAGCTGTGAGGCTGTTCAGAACTGTGAGTGAAGTCCTGTTGAGATCTTAATGGTTGTTTACGCGCCAACTCATCCACACCTGTAGACTTATGTGGAACAAGTCCAACTGTGGTTTTATCCCCAGAACAGGGCAGTGCACAGATGTGATCAGGAGACTTTCAATATACTTAAAGATTCAAGCTGCATGGACACTACTACTACTATGTGATGAACTACTATGTGATTAGGCTCATTAGGCTCAATTACACTGTATTAAAGCATGTGCATACTAAAGGTCAGCTTGGCCGATAGTGGTCATGGTTCTCCAAGACCGACTCAATCTGACCACAAATACAGACGACAAAAACTTCTTTATCAATCTATATATTCACCACAAACCTGAAAAAACAAAGCAACACAATAAGCACAAGGAAAATCCAAATGGGAACTCATCAAGGGGTTTTTTGTCAAATGCATCAATTTAAAAACTGGAGCAAACTTCAGCCATGATGACAAACACTTTGAAAATGATGTTACCCAGTTCAATCAGTGGGTATAGAAATGGCCTGATTTGGTGTGTTGTTCCTGTTCTTGTCAGCAATGCTTCAAAGTTTCATTGTGAGGTCCAGAGAGAGCGGAAATGAAAGATTGGTGTCAAATAGAAAGACTTTGTTACAGTTTATGATATGACAGCACTTTTCATGATGAGGCAGATGACTTGAGGTCATCCATTACTGTAAAATGTTTGACAGTGTATAAGTCATTGATTCCCAAGGGGGTTTAGGCCCAAATACAGCTCCCCAGAGATTATTATTATTATTATTATTAGGCTTGAGCACCAGAGGCTGGCGAAGGACCTATTACTATCGCAAAGCGATGGTCCTAGTGGCCGGAAAAAGCGGAACGTTGTTGTTAACATGACCCGTCAGCGCCCCCAAACAACACATTGGAATAGGAATGACACCAAAAAAATGTGCACGTAGAATCATGAAATTCCACGCAAACATCGATCATGACAAGACAAGTAAAAAATATTATTTCAACAACATCGTCTAAACCACCAGGGGGCAGCAACATTGGTTTAAAATTTGCTAAGCTGTTACACATTCCTTCTAGGGCGTTCATCCGAATGGGCTCAAATTTGGTGCACATTATCTCCAAAGGGGAACATCAAAAGTTATGTGAATTTTTCACATACGTCCTACGGTCTCTGAGCAATGAAGCGACAAGTAATTGTCCAGAATTTTAGAAATTTGCCATTTTTACAAATGGCTCCCATTTGCACATACAAACCCCGAATTCAGTGAAATATTTATCAGTTGTTAAACTCTCCATTCTAAAGCTACTGAATGTGAAAGAAATAAATTTGGTGCATTAGCGCCCCCAACAGGTTAAAACAAAATTTAACATGGGAGAAAAAAAAAAATTTTTCAAAAAATGTCTAAAATTCAGTTTTGGCATCAAAAAGTCAACGGTGTTGTTTACGGTGTTGTCATAGCAATGGCATAAACTCTCCATGTTTTTCTAATGATAAAATCATCAAATGGCACAAACTTTGGCCGATTTCACTCAAATTTGAAACGTGGGTTCAGACCCCGACCCTGAACAGATTGATGTAAGAAAATACAAAAATAGTCCAATAGCGCCCCCTAGAAACTTACACAAACTTTGGCCAATTTCACTCAAATTTAAATCATGGTTGCACACTCTGAGCCTGAACAGACTCATGTAACAACGTACTAAAATATTGTGACCATGCCCCTTTACAAACCAGAAGCCTGCCATTTTGGCATTTTGGATTTTTTTTTTTTTTTTTAAGAAAAATGGCAAGGTTACTTTAGGATGAGGATTAGTATAAAGGCTTGAGTAAGAGTCAAGGCTATGGTTAGGGTTACAGCTAGGGTTAGGATTAGGGTAGGGTTAGAAGGGTTAGGGTTACGGTAGGTTTAGGGTTAAGTTTAGGTTACATTAGAGTTGGGGCTACGTGTTAGACTTGTGGTGTGGGTTTGAAGTTACTATGCTTAGTGTGGGGTGCGGCATTTGTGGGGTGCGGCATTTGCAGGCAAAAGCGAGGGCCGATCATCGCCACTTGCGGCTATATTTATGATTATTTTTTGAAACACCTGGGCACAGTTCTGTGAATTGCTGTCAATGGTTACTTATATATTAGTAATATTTGCACCTACACAGAGTGCACACACATTTTCAACACACATGAATGTAGATGGTCTTAAATACTGTTCTAACCCTTATTCTAACACATGGATAATGATGCATTTTTAGAGTTTGTTTGATAATACAGGCCATAATGCATAATAATTACTGTGCTAGTAAGTAGTTTGTTCTGAAGGAGAAAGCTGTTTGGGTAATAAAATAGGGGTTGTTGGGAAAAAGAAAAACATTGAGAACCACAGTTAAGTCATTGAAACTCACACTCATCTTAACAATGTGCCCATAGCTGTGAATGATATGAAGATCATAAAAATTGGTCATTTTAGTTAATCACGAACCTCACTGCAAACATTGCTAGGACTTAAGGACATATCTCGCATTACAGAAATAAATGCACCCTCCACTCATATTATCCTACAATATAATAGGTTACACGTCAAATGGAAGAAAATATTTAGACAAAACAATCATGTTATACTAGACCGAGCATGGGGCAAGCTGCTGCCTTGAAACAGCTGACAACTCAAAACACACAACAAGGTGACTCAGTGTATCTGTCATTGCTTCTCCAAACACTTCAAGGTGTGTAATTACAAATAGCTTTGATTCTCACCTTACTGTTACATACCGTATGACAAGTATACTCTGAAAATAATTGTGTTTAAGTGAAAACAAGAACAAGTGTCACAGCTCAGATACCACAATCTGCCACAAGCTATATGTGTGTGTGTGTATTCCTCACAATTTTACCAAATAGATTCATAACAATTCTAATCAATATTTCAGTTTAGTCTAGGTGAGGACTGGTGGAGGACCACAAGGGAGGCGTGACAGTGACACTTGTTCAATAGCTCAAATCATGATCTACTCTCACACTCTTGTATTTGCCTCAAGCTCTTGCTCAAATTTATTATTGATTTCTCTAGTAGACAACGTAGTTTTGGCAGGTACAGGGACAAGAAAACATGTCAGTTAACAGGGCAGGCCAATAACACATTTACCAAAGCTGTATTGAAATACTATAGTCTAATATAATATAACAATAAACTAATCGGAAGAATATTCTACAAATAGGCCAAAGCAGGCTAGTCTATTTTTTTCTAGTAATGAGAAGATATTTTAATAACATAAATGCAAGTAAATTATACAACTTTAATATGACAACGCAGCAGCCAAGCATTATGTATTTACAGATTATAAAAGTAATAATGCACTTTTTATAACCTTACAATATCTGAACTGTACTGAAGCAGTTTAAGTATAATGCAACTGCGCCCTCTAGTGACCCTTAAAAATTTGCACAAGATATGAAACTTATTAGTAGAGTTGCCTATCACGAGTTTATTTAGCAATAATAATAATAATAATAATATTTTTTTTTAAAACTAGCCTACGCTTTGTAATGCAAACCACCAAAGTTGATATAATTTGAACGCACAGCGCGATAGTCTGAATAATATAGAGTCTATGGAGCGCCATTCATGTCAAGTTATCCAAGACCAGCAGAAAATAGTAATCATCTCAGCAGAAATAAGATGTACATGAAATTATGTTACACAAGTTATACAATCGTACGGGATCAAGATTTATTCTGTGCTTAGCCGACAGACGACGTGGGCATCCTTCATGACTCTGTCTTACCGTGAGAAGCAAAGATGACATGTATTTTTGGCCTGTTTGAGGGACACACATGCGGCCAGAGGATCGGCCGAGTAAAGCAGCTCTCCTCTCCTGATGCTGGCTGTGGCTCGCAGCCCGTTGCCTTTTCCTGGGCTCACACAGCGCTCTACTTTAGGAGCCATGCTCATTTTTCCCTCCATACACCGCGCAAAGAACTGTTTACATCCGCCTCAGACCTCCCGGTTGCGTCATGACGTCATACTGTCACTAATCACTGCTGACGTAGCCACAGCATGATCTATATTATTGATCATACATAATATAATATTATAGTTTTATGAGCCACATGGCTCTAAAGGTAGTCATGATAAAATTAGTTGTTGAAGTTGACTGTCAAATGTTTTATTCAATACAAGAAAAAGGCAGTTTACAGAAACAATCAAAGTTTCTCACCAGTAATAAAAGTATTAACATATTCATTCAATGATATCTTACACAAAAGATATTTTTGAAACATTCACTGAGAATGAAATTTGATTTACATTTTTACACAATCTGTTAATCCTTTTATCTACAATAAATCATTCATTTTTATATCAAATCATGAAAAAGGAGAGAGAAATAAACTGAAAAATGAAAATTAAACATCTGTATAATAAATAACAAAATTAAAAGATAACACTTAGGAGTTAAAAAGGTCTGAACCAGCCAGACAAGGTGCAAATAAAACAATGGATCTGTTGTCCCTGCAAAATGCTCAGATCTGAAGAATGTTTCTTGATTAAAACTTACCAAAAGGTAATACTGAGAATGCATAGTATGAACTGTCTGTGATGGTGTCTGGGGCAGTGATTCTTCACCATAGGGTCAGAGATGGTGGGGCAGCACAAATAATATAACACAGTTAATATGTGAATGGGCCACAGGGTAGTTTGGTGTTAAAAATAAAATAAATAACTGCTGCAAGATGCATCACTGTATTGGACATTCCAAATAAAAATAAGACTGCTGTGACAAACCTAGAGTTATAAAAGTACCAGTGTTGCGCAAACATTCTTTTAAAAGAATACATTAAAGTTTGATTCCTACACATGTGGTAGATGCTACACAAAGAATAAACAATTTGTTGGGCAAATGTTTGATCTTTAAATATTTTACTACATTTTTTAAATGGCTACACGCAAATGCCTTTAGATAAAAAGGTTTACAAAATGTGTAAAGATCCAAATAAATAGTAAAGACATTGTTACATGTGGAATTCATTCCAAGTATTAAACACAATGCTTTTTGAGCAATCAGCACCAGCTCCTTCCTATTTGTGCAGTTTGTGCGGACAGCGTCTACATGCCCTTTAACAATACATTACTGTAATATTTACATTCAAACCATATTTTATAGGGTTTAGAGTCCAGGGTCAAGGATTTTGACAGCGAGATTGGCAGATTTAGCTTTTTTCATCTGGACTTCAAAACCCAACTTTTTCATTCTCAGGTTTAGCCAATGCAAGGTTGGCCAGATCTTCATAAATGCAGAATACTTAGATTGCATTTTATGCCACTTAAGCAGAAACAAATATCCTAAAGTGAACCCGAGTGGACATACCCAGTGTGCAGGAAGAATGCCTGACTATGAGGTTGGAGTAAACCAGTGTTGGATTTGAGATATTCCGCGTTGGATCTGACCAAAGTAGAAGTCTGCATTTCTGGAAAAGTCCTGGCAGACTGAGGAGTGAGGGTCTCCTAGTGCACAGTAAAGAGCTGTTCCTCCAATACTGATCACAACAGTGACCAGGCACAGAAGGAAGAGGAGGAGGCAGGAGTCTCCACCACCCATCTCTGTCAGGGGAAACACAGGCTATATAATTTTTTTTAATGATTTCAAGTTTATGTAGATTAAGCCATACATACCACTGTCAAAGCCATCTTCTGGAACTTTGAAGTGAACTCGTCGTTTGGTTGGCAGTTTATTGCTCTGATGTTCTGCGCCTGCAGATGTTGGACTGGACACTCTCTTCTTCAAAATAGACACTAAACCAGACGCAGGAACCAGCTAAACAAAAAAGATGCATTAAAATGTTTTGTTACACCAAGAGGTAAAGTTCAAACTATACAAGATAAGATATGTGTGGTACAAAGGAACAAATACAGGCAGTGCAATATAAACCAGAACATTCTCAGTTGTCCAGCTAGTGTTTTAGTGAAGACAACACTTTGCCTGAAGTGGAAAAATCTATAAAGTTAAGAGCTTGATAAAATGATTGATTGTTCCATGTGTGGGATACATGGCCTTAAAGTAGTTATTGTCAGTATCACCTAAAACAATGCTGTGTATAATATACTTACCTCTTCTACAGTGATCATTTTGGCCAGGTTGTCTAATGCAGCAGCTGCTCGGAGGAGATCCGCCTGCTCAACCTCATAGTCCTCTTCCTCTTCTTCTTTTTCTTCATCCAGGTAAGGCTCAATCAGGTCATCTTCAGAAACAGGCATCTGAGGGAGCAGACAGCTTTTACCAATGTCCTGGAAAATTTTGTAATATGTAAGTTGCTACTGAACCAGAGTAAATAAAGGTTAAATAAATTATACATAATTTGCCAATTATTGTCTGTAATCTACAGACAGAAATAGATATATATAATATATAAAGAATTTGAAAGAAATTACAATTAGCAGTGTCAGAACTTTGTTGTTCTGCAGTTTTTGTAGCTTTTGACAGATCAGTAAAAAAGTGACAGGAAATAGTGGGGAAGGGAGCATCCTAAACCCAGTTTGTTCAGTTTTATTTTGTAGAAAAAAATAGAGGCTGCTTAATAGTTAAGACATTTAATCACCTGTGCATCTTCTGGGCTCAGCTGGGTTTCTTCCGGCTCACTTCTGGATTCCTGTAGTCGGATTTCCACTGCTGCCGCACTAACAACGGTCTCCACTGGAAGCGTCTCTGGACAAAAAGTAAAAGCTTTTCCATTCTGGCTTTCCTCCTCTCCTTCTTCCTCATCGTCCATCTCCAGAGCTTCTGTGGCCTCCTCTACATCCCGTGGCTCCTCTGTATCTGCCTCCTGCTCTTGGGCTGGACTCAGACCTCCTTCTTGCTGCTCTGCGGTTTTGGACTGGTCCATGTCATCAGAGCACGAGGGGGGACCCCCATCTACTTGAGCTGATATGGTGTCTTCCGGCCCACCCTCTGGCTCATCTCCTTTACGGCCCTCCTCATTCGACTGAGCTTGGTGAAAACTGTCTTTCCTTTCTGATGTACCGTCTTCCCGATCATGCTCTGTGACCTCAGAAGACTCCAATTTACCCCCCAGATCAATAGACGGTGACAATAAAGCCCTCCCAGAGGAGTCCTCCGCTCTCCTCAACTGCTCCATTGTTCCCTTAGCTTGACAGTCAAAAAATGTAAGTCAATTAGAGCAAACAAACAAAAGTTTTTGCGTTCTGCGGTAATGTTTGCAAATGCAAAAGTCTGTTTACCTGAGCTGCATGAAGGCACTATCAAATGATCCAGAGAAGCACACTAAAAGGGAATGATACCCATTACTACACAAGAACGTTAAAACAAAACCAAAGCACAGACACCTGGTGCTGTCTTACAATAACATAACCAAGTTAGCTTACTTTTAATATTCACACATAGCACAAGCACATGCAAATGACTTACCACAGCATCACTCGACTTTGGCCTGTGAATAGACAAAAAATGTAAGAGACAGTAGAGTACATACAGACACGTAAAATGTGTTATACTTCTCTAGTCTCCCAGTCTAATATTAGACTGGACAAATTTCACTAGCTGCTACAAGGCTGCAGAATGAAACTCTAGTACTGTCCTGGGCTCAAATGTCTAAATTGGGTTGCTGCTGCAGCAGCAAAAGGCCATATGTGTGAGCCATCATTCACTTAACCACACATCATAAAACATATAGCACATTCAGTTAACATAGATTATCCTGTGTGTGTGTAGAAAAGATGCAATTTATTATCAAAAGAAATTTGAAATCAATGTGCTGGTTGTTTGGGAGTTTTCAATGAACCAACACTCAAACAAGACAAACACAGGATTACCTGTTTTACAGCATAATGGCCTTTTGAAGAACTTTACTTTAACTCACCGACTGTGTGTTAGGCAGATCTGCCTGAGAGTGTCCAGATGTTGGGCTGTTGGGGCCGAGAAAGCCGTGTTGCACTGAGTCTCTGGGAACAGAGGAAAGAGCACAGCAAAAGTGACATCATAAGACATACAACATAAGAATAATGTCTAACTATTCTTTAATTAATTAAGTGTAATAAGTGATTAAGCAAAATCGTATCTTATTACCCCACTGTTTCTGTAGTGCATTCAAATTATCCAGTAGTCTCTGGTGGTAGAGTCTCTCAAGTTGTACGCACCAGATTGCCCTTTGATCTGAACATCAAATGGTTAAGAAATACACTCTTACGTAATGTCTCATCTGCATTAGCTTCTTTGCTAATCTACAAGGCAGAGAATAAATTATCTGAGCTTGCCATGCTTGAGTTCTGTTTATGTCTGAACAATAATCCACAAAAACCTTTCCAACCTAATACTTTATAAAAAATGAAAAAAGAATGTACGCATGGCAGAGCTAAGCTTGCTTTTCTACTTTAAGGCTTTCTCTTATTCCTCTGATCCCTTCTAAAACTTTCTTTGCTCTTCATTTTTCTCATTTAGCAATATCCTGTGACAAACTCAGAAATATACATTGCATCTGGATATAAATAAATAAATGCTTTGAAAATGTTTAAAAATATATATTGATTAATTTTAAATATGCATCATGTTTTCTGTGTGTAAATGTTACTGTAGTGAAAGTGAAAAAAAACAAAATAGCTTGTTAGATGATTTGATTATTCTCCAAGAATACTGTGTGTGCTGACTATAGTAATCACATTTAAATACATAAACCCATTAACACTGAAGCCTCAAGGATACAGTCTTCATGAGAGACAAAGGCCTCAGCAATCTGGACAAAAAAATAAACACAATAAACACATACATGAAAATATAACAAAATTATATCAAATCAGGTAATACACTGACCCTCATGTCATTCAGAAGAAAGACTGAAAAATGACAATGCAACTTCTCTTTAACAAGTTTTTTTTTTCAAGCAGCTCAGCTGATCTCAGTACAGAGATGTGTTTGTGTGTGAGAAAGGGACCAAACAGAAAAGCAAGGAATGAGAAGCAAGAAGCGAGGGAGGGCACAATGTCTCTCGCATTTCTAATGAAGTATTGGGCAGTGGAATCTTGGGCTTCCTTCCATTTCTAATGCAATTAAAAAAAACATTAATTTGTTCACTTGTTAAAGATTAGTCATCATCATCTCTCACCAGCATTCATGCATTCAGCTATTTGCCTGAAAGGCAAGGACGCTCAGGTGTGTCAAGTCAAGCTGCTGTTTTAAATCAAAGTAACTGAAATATTCACGCCACAAAACATGCAAGTTGAGTCATGTAAACTGTAAAAATGTACAGATGGACTAAAAATATATATATATTTGAGACATATAAGATTATATACATATACATATACACACACACACACACACACACACACACACAGAATGCACATATGCAACGCACACCCACAAGTTCCCGGGCAAAGTCCTCATGATTTCTGGGTGTGCATAGCGCACAAAACTAAGTTAGAAAAATAAAAATAAAACATAACCTGTACTCTTGAAATTGACAGTTACCTGATGCAGGTAAAGAGGGAGATGTGTATCGTCACCCCTTTTTGACA
This sequence comes from Scartelaos histophorus, assembly GCA_000787155.1. Lineage (NCBI taxonomy): Eukaryota > Metazoa > Chordata > Actinopteri > Gobiiformes > Gobiidae > Scartelaos > Scartelaos histophorus. The sequence continues at coordinate 66,537 of KN497005.1, read as the reverse complement.
GCTGATCCAGAAATTCAACAAGTTGTGATGGTTCTTGATTCATGTTAATCTCTTTAGTGCAACATGGCTTGGAGGTTTCCATTTCAGCAAAGGAGGGAGTTTCCCGATCTCCAGAACCACTATAGTGACTAGCCTCAATTGAAACACATTGCAGTATTTGATTTGGACTGGGTCCAATTTTAGGATTCAAATTACGGTCCAAGACATTTTCTGTATATTTTTCTTCTGAACTAGCAGATTTTGCAATAGATAACTCTGAATAGCTATAACCTAAATCTAATTCACTGCTCTGAATTTCTTTGTCTGGACATTCTATAAGAGAGAGGGAGGGGGCAGGTTCTGTACTGATTCCAGGACTGAGGGCATAGGGCGTCTCCAGTAGACTTCCTAGAAGGACAAAGTAACACACAGAACTTTAAGACTTATATTAGAGTGAATACAAAAGTAGAGAGCATGGGCCTGTCCACATGACTATGGACACACATCCCTTAATTTTCCTTATATTTAAAAACATGTGACCACTGACCTGAAAAACTGTTATTAAAAGAACTGAATACAATACTGAATATTGAATACAACTGAATACAAACAATGCATAGGTGGAATGTATGACTGGGGTTATTTTAGTAAATTACATAATTAGTTTCTGTAACGAGAGCTGCACATTAAACCAAATGCTAGTAGATCTATTTTTTGGGTAGGAAAATGTGCTGTTTACTCTCAATAGCAACTCTGACCATTTGGATTTAATGCACACACTAAATATGTTTCAAGATGACATCATGAAACACATCAACAAGATACTGTACTGGCTTGTGCCTTGTCTTTAACCTACTTTATGCTCTGCTTTATTGCTTTAAAAATAGTGGTTAAGTCATAAGGGCCCATACCTGTTTCTGAATAAGAGGAATCGGTCATGGGAGTTTCTGGGGATTGGCAGCGAATTAAACTCAAATCCTCTGAGTTGCCCTCTTCTTCCTTCATCATCTCATCTTGGTCTTCCTCCAGCTGTCCCGCCCAGATGTCCTTGTTAGGTTTGTCTTGCTCATAGTCTTTACAGTTAAGAGGGGCGTTTTGTGTTGAATCTTGTTGTCCACCATTCTCATTGTCCGATGCAAGTCTACTCTGTGTTTGTGAAAGTTTATTTAAGTTTACAGTGGATACTGGAAGATTGTCACAGAGATCAACCTCTTGTGACATTATACTGCTCTCCATCCCAAATTGACCTTCAGGGAAAAAAGTATGATAAAATGCATTCCAAGAAGCATAACTAAATAAAGTTTACATTTGGTTCTCTCATCCTACTCACCATCATGATCCATTAGTCCTAACTTGCACAAAGACTTAGCCTCCTTTTTGGTCTGCAGGGAAATAATGCAATGAAAATAAGAGTGAACAGAAACATTAGATAACAGAAGACTCAAAACTAATGACAGCAAATAACTGAAACAAGAGAAGCACAAAACTGGTTTGGTACCATTCCTAAGCCAAGCCCTGGGGCCTAAACCATTATAACAGCTCAGCACCATATATGAAAATAATTGAAATATTTAAGTGCTATTACATTCACTTGTATCAGTATCAAATAATAACAATCCTTCCATCATCCTAGAACCAGTATTAAAGTAGTCTTGTGTTGTGAGCACTGAAGCACACTGACTGCAATTATTAAATTATTAAGGGACATCAAAAAACAAAGAGCAAATAAAATGTGACAATTTAGACATTACTCTTAGGCAAAAACTAGAAGCAGTGGTGAAGTACAAATAATGCCCTTAAAACATGGGGACTCCTTGAGGTCCACTCATAAGGTGAGCTGGCCACATACAATCATAGCTCAAAATGCTAATTTCTTCGTTGAAAACAGCTCTTAGTAATAAGCCAAGTTGCCACTGATGCTTGTAAAAAATCTACTTATGTTGGTCAAGTAAGACTTAGATTTAAAAACGAGGTCATCAACAATATATATTTGTTAACACGACTCCATTGCCCGCACACATAAACACGTAAAACCTGCAAATAACTCGTTAGGTAAAGGTCACGATTTGTCAAGATGGTATTGTATTGCTAAGGTTAGCTAGCCACATCTGGCGAAGACCTCGTATGACAACAAAATAACACTTCAAATTGATTTGCACAAAGAGAATTATCATTAAGAAAATCGGACGTGTTATAAAGCGGTTATGACTTACAGGTCATTGTTGTCGTTGCAGGCATCACTTCGAGCATCAGAAATGGATGTTTTGGTCTGTGTCTGTGCCTGTGCTGAGGTGAAAATAGTCCTGAAAAAAAGAACAGTCAGGGCGCATGCGCGGGATTCTGGTCAAACTGTGTTGTCTCCATCTGTCGCTTTTCGGAGGGAGCTACAATGTATGATACACGCACTATCTTCTTCTGTAAAACACATATAATGCATTGTCTTTAATTTACAGAATGTGTAAAACAAATCAGCCAATCCATATACAAAATTATTTTATTAAAAAATAATACATTACAAGAAATTCATTCATATCAACTATTCCCATTTATGACATTACAATGTGTTTAAAACACTGACCATCTTCCATGTTTAATTATTGTTTTCAGAAAAAAAAACATTTGTAAAACATATTTATGACTGAGAATTTTATTTAACAGTGTCACTATTATGCTAGATATTTTATACAGGTACAGTAACAAGCATTTCTATTAAATTATGAAATTACACGTTCCTCCTTTGTTTTGTCATTCTCATTATTACAATGTCAATAGAATATAAATAAATTACATTTATTGTCAGGCCCATCCCATTCTTTGTGTGTTCTCCAGATATTCTTCATAAAGCCAACTCTGTGTGAACTCCTGGCTTTTGTCCATCAACTGGAACAGTCGAAGATACTCCTCTGGATACACATGACCAGTCAGAATATCCTCAGGTAAACCTAATTCTGACAAGAGTTTACTTCCACTATCTGGAGACCAGAGACTGGAAACAACAAAAAAGTGTATTTGAGACAGAAAATGAGACAGAGAATGAAACACAGGGATCTGAACATGCTTACTTGAGCCTGTCAATAAGTTTGACCTTTCTTTTAGCCAGACACTGTTTGACCATCACAAGTAGAGTGGCGGCATTAGAGGGAGTCAGCCCTGAGGAGAACAAGTCTGCCCGAGGACGCAATCGCACAAGACAGAGATGGTCATTGGCAAGCTATAAGAAAAACACATGGGTACATTTATGTCATGTCATGATATATTTTTGATGAAATTTAAGAGTCATTTGTTCTTTTACTTTGTCTCGGGAGGCTGGAGCATTTTGTCTTAAAGACACCACAAATGATTCCAATGGCTCCTGTAAGTACAAGACACATTATTTTCTGTATCCTTTAACTTTAATGTAAATTATTCTTTTGTACTTGAAAGTCATGTACTTTATGCAGTAGTTGAATATCACATGCCATCTGCCACAGGACACCGAAAGCTCTGTAGTTCATCATGTTACCTGGGCATGCAGTTAGTTTCTAAAATAATGATATAAAAAAAACACAGTAAATATATATAAATATAAAATGTTTGGACCTCTTTATATATTTTTTTAAAATTATAATATTTTTACTTGGTATTCCTTCTCACTCATGAAGAGGTTGAGCTCAATTCTTCCATATCTGTAAACTGACAGTCGTTCAAACAAGGCGTAAACCATCTTCAACAACATACTACGTTCATTTCGCTGTGGAAGGATGCCAACCACCTTCACTGGGACATCTGGAAGACATTTTAATAAGATAAATGTATATGTTCTTAGAATAACAAACTTCTCTTATATAATGAATTACCATCAGTCCAGCTGGCCTCTGATATTCCAAGATCAGTGAAAAGTTTGTCAGTTAACATAACAGGAGGTTTAAGATGTCCACCGCCAACGGGGTCAAGTTTAAAATAGTCACAATAAACCACTTCCAGCTGACCGTCAAGACGACCTTCTAAATCCTATGACATTAATAAACAAGATTATTATTTAAATACTGTGTAAAGGGAAAAATAAAATACATTAATGTTTTTAATTTGTTTACAAAATACCAATCAGTTACCTGTAAATCATATAAAAAGGACTTGTCTCCTTCAAGAGCGACCACTCTTTGGGCTCCAGCCTTTAGCAGTGTTCTTGTGAGCACACCAGGCCCTATCATGCAAAAACAAAGATTTTTTTTTGATCTTCAGAGGAAATATCATGAACATATTTTTGTGTCATGATGGTAACACATACCTGGGTTACATTCAAACACAACCACTTTAGAATCTTCAATGTCAGGTCCAAGGTGTTGCGTCACAAGAGTGGCAAGTTTGGGGTTGACAATGAAATGTCTAATTTTTTTGCATGTCCGAGCCAGGCGAATGTTTTCTTCTATCTCCCCAATGTCTAGGAAGTCATACTGGCATAAGGGACGAGACTTGCCAGACAAGAAATTACAATTAATAATGCATTTCTTAAACTGTATTATTTTCATATTATTTTAGTCTCACTTGTACAGCTGCTGCAGACAGATTTCTTTGCGTTAGTGCTGAGGATGGAGACAGCCTCTCAGTGCGAGGCTGTTGTGAAGTTTGGCATTTGGATGACTGAGAGGACAGTCTGTCCAAACTGTAGGCTCTTCTTTGAACTGCTGTAAGAAACAGACCACTGTGGCCACAAGGTCTAACATGGTCCAATACTTGTCTTTGCAAAGGTGATCTAGTTCTGATGGTGTGGCAACATGCTGTTCTCATTAATAGTTCCACTACTCTGCAAATCGGAGTAGACATGGTGATGTCCAGCGGCCAAAAGATTAAGAGGAAGCGTCTTCAGAAGTCTTAGAATGGGCATCAAAAAGGTTATGATCAAATAACAAGTAATGAATTTGCATAAAACAGGATAGTGCGCGAAATGTTTAGGTACAAATGGAGAATAACATTAACGAATAATAATACTATGAATTGTTTTAGAGTAGACCATAGACCACACACTGAAGTTTGTGTGTTTCTAAATTATACACGTCTATGTTCGAACATGGTCTGCAGGAATACAGTCTTACGGGAAAGTACAATACATACAATAGTCAACAGACATTGTTGATATAAAATGAGATATTTAATGTTAGCATATACCAATTCTCTACTTAAAACAGCAAAGACAGCCAATACTTGACCAGCGGTGGTTAGCAAGATTAGCTAATGTACGCCATGTTCTTAGAGGATCAAGTTTAGAAGGACATACAAGACCTACCGGAGTAGCAAATATCTTATACATTCACAGATAGCGAGAGCAATCCATTAAAACCGAACTGTCGTTGACTGATCTGCATTAAAAATCCTTGACATTGAAGCACAAGCATGTTGACCCTTCATAGCTTGTTTTCATAAACCTCTCGTGGTACAATGGGCGCATGTAATTGTCGTCATTAGTAAGACATTCCTGAGAGCCAATCAGTAGGTCCTTACGGGTCAGTGTCCGGCCAATTAAAACTCGAGAAAGCGCAACACAAATAACAGAATGTTATTTAATAATGAATCAGTTTGACAACGTGTCCACTAAAACATACTCTTATTTTAGATATGCATTTATATTTTTTCTTGATAGTCACTTCAGAATGGCCCCTGTTTGTAATGTAGGATCACTTTAGCATCATGTAGCAGATAGGCTACGGAAGCGCTCTAGATAAGGGAAGCTTGCAGCAAGTGCCCTGCTGTCAAACAGTCGTCATTCAGACTAGTGAGCTGACCTCTCTCCCCTACAATCCTCTCACTATGCCTTCGGTAGAAACATCCCCAAACCGACCCTACCACCTGGTCATTTTTGGCGCCTCTGGATTCACTGGGCAGTTTGTGGTGGAAGAAGTAGCTCGGACTGCGTCTGAAGGTCCAAATGGGAGTCTGAAGTGGGCCGTGGCTGGAAGAAGCAAGCCAAAGCTGGAGAAAATACTAGAGCAAGCCGCTGGAGTCTTGAGTATGTGGATTTTAAAACAATGTTCCCTATTTAGTACAGTGGCATTAGTGGCAATGCATTTTTATTTATAATGTTGTGCAAGTTTTACAACGGGATTATGTTTAAGGTGTTTGGGAGTTATCTGGACAAAACTGGTTGATTAGTTTTTGTTGCGAGGTAATTCCAAGGTACAAACAGATAAGCAGTATGAAGCAGTGTAAAGCTACACCAATCTGATGCACACAACTGAAATGCATATTTATAAAATCTTGCTCTAATGCTGACATCCAGAATTAGATTTGTCCCTGTTATAGAAAGTGACAGTTAATGGGATAATGGGACTATATACGTGCAATATATATCCCATTGACTGAATAATGGTGCCTGTTGATGCTGATAACTTAGTTCTGTGCACAGGTAAGCCTGAGCTCAGAACAGAGGTGGACATCATTGTTGCCGATGTTGGAGAGCCAGACTCTTTGGCAGCCATGTGCAAACAAGCTGTAATTGTTCTGAACTGTGTTGGACCAGTAAGTACTTTCAACACAGTACCTTTTTTATAATTTCCCTCTGTGTAACTTGTGATCTATTTGCATAGTTTCTCTAAAATAAACAATTTTGTTCAATATTTGTCTTAGCAGCTCCTTATACAACACTACTGTCACTAACACAATGGAAGTTACAGACTTGCATCGTACAATACACTTCATTGTGCATTTATTCAGAATCCCTTTGCAGTTATTTCATCACAAAAAGAATTCTTAATTTTCTCACTCGACTACTTGTAATATAATCAACTAATCTTTCTCGAGGTCATACTTCTGTTAATTAATGCAAATAACCTTCATTATGTTTTGATGTTTTTAGTTACTTGTATTGTTACTGTAGTTAACCTTTGTTGTTGTTATTTATAGTATAGATTATATGGTGAGCCAGTGGTTAAGGCCTGTGTGGAGAATGGAGCACACCATATTGATTTATGTGGAGAGCCCCAGGTACGCCATGCAGCTATTATGCATTTCTAATTTACCAAAACGTAACTTTAAGCGATCTTGTTTTCACCATTGCTAAATACCAAATAACCTTAAACAACAAAAAGTGCAAACATTGTTGAGAATATTCTTTCTTAATTGTTTTTGTTCGGCTACAGTTTTTGGAGTCAATGCAGCTGAATTATGACAGTT
>KN497005.1:23459-59392 GCA_000787155.1 Scartelaos histophorus | reverse complement strand
GAAAAAGATGTTTATATAATTGGAAGCTGTGGATTTGATTCCATACCAGCAGACATGGGCGTCCTCTTCACCAGGGATCAGTTTAAAGGTATTACTGTAGCATTGATTGCATTTTTCTAATAAGCAATACGTTTTAATTTTAGCAGTTCTATTCAAAGCTATTTTCTTTCCACAGGGACATTGACAGCAGTTGAAAGCTTTCTCACTTTCAATTCAGGACCTGAAGTAAGTTACTTCAGGTCTCTTTTTTGTACACATATAATGTTTTTACTCTTTTTACTCTCTTTAAAAAATGTTTTTATTTCCAGGGTGGTTCCATCCATGACGGGACATGGCAGTCAGCTATTTATGGATTTTCAGACTCTAAAAATCTTCAGAGCCTGCGGAAGAAATTTAATCACAAACCCCTTCCTACTGTTGGTTCAAGACTCAAACGCAGGTTACTATTCCAGCCATTTTGACCATAAACTTGAGTACATAACATAAATAGCTAAACAATGCGGTTTATTGTCTGGTTCATTGTACATTTTAGAGGCACATTGTTCTACAGTAATGAGATTCAGCAATACACTGTACCATTTATGGGCTCTGATCCCTCAGTTGTAAGGAGAACACAGCGCTTTCTTGTGGAACACGATGAAGTCACACCAGTAAGTCTACTTTTTGTATTTTGTTATATTTCCCAGTATGTTCTTTTTAAATTGGACATTTCTTCCCTAGGTCCAATATGGCGCATATGCAGGCATTGGGGGTTTGAGTAATGTTATCAAGCTAATGTTTGCTGGCATCATGTTCTGGTTTATGGTAAAGTTCAGTTTTGGACGCAGCCTCCTCATCAAGGTAAAATATGCACATTTAGTTTCAATTTTATTATTAACATTTTCTTTTATTTACAATGGCTTTTTTGTATTTTCACTGTAGTACCCAGAGCTCTTTACTTGTGGGATGTTCACGAAGGCGGGACCAACTAGAAAGCAGGTATTTACAGCTCAAAATGAAATGTAAAAATGAATGTAGCTTCTCAGTTTCTGTATTTGCTTTTTAGATGGAGGGGTCATCCTTCCAGTTAGCTTTCTATGGAGAGGGTTACACAGATGGACAGGACCCTTCTCACGGAAAACCAAATGGCAAGATTCGTGCTGTTGTTCAAGGACCTGGTATGTCTGTTTTGAAATGCATTTTGATTCAAGTAGTTGTGGTTCAGTTTAATTTAACAAAATTTTTCAGCTAAAGCATAAAAAACTTGTATCTTGTTCCATTTAGAATGTGCATATGTGGCAACGCCCATTGCCATGGTTCAAGCTGCTCTCACCATTCTCAATGAATCTCCCACATTGCCTAAAAAGTATGTTATAATCATTCATTCAATAATTCAAAAGCTCCTCAGTTTAGTCTCTTTTGTTATCCTATTAACCTACTTTACAAATAATTTCATACTATTTATTTTCAGGGGAGGAGTGTATACACCTGGAGCTGCTTTTGCAAAAACCACACTGATCAACCGGCTAAACAAGCATGGCATTCAGTTTTCAGTTCTTTAAATTGGCTCCCATTTACCCAATCAACTTTGAGCCCTAAGTATAATGAATGCATGAAGCCAATTAGCATAGCTTCAGTTTGTATACAACTTTGTAAAATTAAACTTGTCAGACCATTCTGTAATAACCCTAGGTGTTGATTGTAGTAGTTGCTTTACATTCTTTTTCAGTGAAGGCTTGGTCTGTTAAAGGGCTGTTAAAGAATTTTGACATTCAAGCAATTTTGCCCAAATACCAAACATTATACTGCTTTGCCTGAACACTGTAAAAACTAACTATCTAATGCAACTGTTGTGCTGCAATAGTTTGTGTCATTTCCTTTTTTTGTATGGATTAAAACTACATCAAAGAAGCTCTAAAACAAGAACCGTGTGTTTGCACTTTTAAGACAATTTGAATCTGCTCTGACAGTTCTACACATTTCAGCCATCATTTAAAAATATATTTATTAACATTAACATACTACATTTGATTATTTTTGTGGTAAAGTCTTCTTGATGGTATACAAAATAATTAATCTTTTACACAACACACAAACAAGTGGTTCATAGAAAATTCAATATTCAATGGTTCAATATTGCTGTTTGTGTTTATATACGAGCTGTTCTGGGTCAACATTTAAACTGTATCCTGATTTAACAGCTGATGAGTATAGATGACGTCCTCATAGTGATATTTCTCAGCTATTGCCATTATAGAGTCATAGCATCTAACACGACTTAAAATCTTCAGAACTTCAGTCACAGTGGATCTACAAAACAGAAAAAAGACAATGAACAGAACACAAACATTATTAAACATTTTACGTTTTCATTGTGCCATGCTTTACTTTGTATTCGGTTCCTTTGGATTTTGTTGTTTACAAACGGAATGAACCATCTGAACCAAATAGTTTCTGAAAGACTGAACCTGAGGTAAACAAGTACTTTCTCCTGTGCACCATGAGGATGGCAAACTTTCTGTGATCTGTAAAAAAGTACAATATACAACAAATGTGCATTATGCAGCTCCAAATAATGCATGTATTCACACACTAAACAAAAGTTTTAAAATACCTTTTTGCATGCTTGAAGTCTGGTTCCTGTAGAATTGACTAAGGCGATGATAATGTACCGACTGAGAAGTTTATCCAACATCAGTTCCTTCAATATAAATTCAGGAAGCAACAAATCCCACTTTCCCATGATGCAAAGAAGCTAAATTCATAAAAAGGAAATAAAATATGTAAATAAGCCTAAATGGAAATTGAAGGTAAAGACTTAAATAGTAGTAGTATTTACTTTTATAGCTGTCCAGAATTGCTTTTCCCTGAAATGGCACTGTGGAGAAGACAAATCCTCCAAGAACCTTTTATTTAAGCGAAAACACTGGGAAATTAATTACTGTTCATTATATTAGGTTTATTTATCAGTAACTTTACCTTTTGGGATAGATTGGAATAAAGATGTCTTCATCAACACAGACTCTCAATCTACTGGCCACAGCATCTATGAATGCCTACATGAAAACGAAAATATTAGTATTACAAGATTTCAGTAAGCTAGCCATAATTAGTTATGCATTTACCTTAACTGGTTTACTTTGATCTCCTTCAAAGATGGAATAGTCTTCCTTCAGTCTATGGCATAAATCGGCCAGACAACTAGTTTGATGCAGTGACATGGGATCCCAAATCATCTCAACATAAGCTGAAAATAGATTTGAAAATTTAGTTAAGGGCTTTACACATAGCTTTACACAGATGTGCAGCATGGAGAGAAAGGTTCAATACCTGTTAGTTTTGGAAATAATGTTTTCTCTATAACACTTTTCTCAGTCTGTCGGTCTGTGTGCTCCAGCTCTTCGTGACCGTGTCCATGACAGAAAGTCTCCAATGCAGTGAACCACGGCATGTTTTCAAAGCTCTCACTCGTATCCTAAGAAACACAAAGAGAACGACCTGTCAGATGCCACACTATTATTTATAAAAACTTTGAGTAGATCATTCTTTTGGAGAAAATACCTTTAAGGGATTCCAGGACAGGAGTTGATGCCTGATAATGGGGTGCAGTAACTTGGGTAGGCATAGAGAGATGTAAGCATTATGGTATGAGTCCGAGTAAGATCGTCTCCATTCCTCAAACCGGGACAGGATCTTTTTCACATCATAGAAATCATCTTTCACATCAGAAAAAACAGCCTTGGATCGCAACAGAATATCCTCTAGAGAAGATTTGAGAATGTATAATTTAAACAATGCTGTTAAAGAGAAGACAGTTAATACACAAAACATCAGTATATTTTTTACCCATATGTTTATGACACTCCTCCTCTTCTTCAGGTGAAGGCATTGTGTCTTCAGGTACATCAAAGTCTTCCTCAAACTTTACAGCAAGAGCTGTGTCACTAAAAGCAGTAAAATGTTTATTATATATTTATTATATATTATTTTTCTTCCAAAATATTTTTAAGAAATTTGAGTATTAAAGAAATATAAATACTGGGACAGTTTCCTCTTACCCCGGAATTGCGTTTCCATTAGCAGTGTGTTCACTGGGTTTATCTAAAAGTTGAACATTGAAAGAGTTGGTATTTTTGTGTGAAACATAATTTAAATAGACACATGGTATATAGAGAGAACTGAAAAAAAGTAATTTACAGCTCAGCTGTTGTAAATGTTCTGCTTGGTCTTTGACCTTCTGTCGTCTTCGAGATGACAGTGTCTCCATTTGGTCAGACAGCAATGTGTGCAGCTCCAACTCCAATGAGTTAATCTCAACAATCTGAAAAAAGCAGGTGGTTTTTAGAATGTGTTAGTATATAAACAATACTATGTTTCAATATATACTGTATATATCCTTACTTTTTCACGTACGCATTCCACAAGATTATGGGTAAATAGAGTCATGTCTCTATAAAACTTCAGCTCAAGCTCCAATGAACTCTCTTCTAGATTTTCAGCAGAGCATCTTGCATTTTCAATATCTCCTTCCATTCGCCGAAACTCAGCCTGACGAGCCCTGTGCACCTCTTTCAAAGAGTCCAGTCTACAGATAAAATATAATAAAATGTTATCACTGTAAAACCAAGATTGTGTAAAATTTGGCATATAAGTAAAAAAAAAAAATGCACAAAAATATATACTAACTTTACAATGATTCTCTTCTTAATCACTGAGAGTGAGACATCAGGAAGAGCAGGGATTTTCTTCTTCTGCCTTTGCTGTTCAGGTCTGCTGCTGCTGCTGTAGCTACTTGATTCGCTCCCAGATGGGCTCTAATGCAATATTACAGAGTAGTGTAAATAAAAAAATAATATTAATAGAGTGAAGAAAAAAAAAGATGACAATCATTTACCTGTTCTCCTGGTCGTCTTTTTAAACCTTTTCCAATTTGTGTTTCCTCCCATAGCAGCTGCTCCTCATCAGTCCCGGACAGACTGTCATCACTATCTCCTACAAACAAAAGTTTGTATTATTAGTCTAAAAATGGCACACAAACACAAAATGCACTGTGATTTTTGTGGTGATCTGTACCCATTTGTTCTGCTATTCTGTCTCTGACACTTTTAGGCTGAGGTGCAAACTCAATTCTTCTCTCATGATCGTCAAGTTCATCGCTGTCATCTTCTACTTGTTCTTCTTCGTCCTTGGTGCTAAAGCGCTCAGGGGTGCTCGCAGCTGAACTATAACCATCTTTGTCCAGGGGAATATATTCTTTTTTAGCCAAATTGGCTCGCCGCTGTTTCCTCGCTGCTTCAATTTCTTTGGCAGTAGGAATAATTACTGGAAAATAACACCAATGACACAAACTTAAAAGCGCATTCATAAAAATACCTGATGACTTTGTTCAGTAAATACCTTGTTTAAGGTCAGATCTGTGGCTGGATCCTGAACTAGATTGTGGAGAACATGAATCAGGTTTGGTGTCAACATCACTTTTATCATCTGTACAGCTTCCACTGTCTGACATTGAGTTCCCAACATTATGATCGCTGTCATGGTTTGAAGAAGACTGATTGCCAGAATCTTCCTTCTTTAAAACGGGTTTGTTGGTTGCTGCTGAATATAATAATCGTGTGAAGAAGTCACACTCAATTAAATAGACTTGAATGAATAATAATAATATTAAAACGGTGGGTATACTGACAGACTTACAAGGTTTTTGGGTCTTTTGTGTCTTGGTTGTCATCTCTTTCTTCCTGCGTTGAAACAGCACTGCTCTGTCTTTTGATTTGTTCAACTTAAAATCCACCTCTCCCCCTGGATATTAAAGTTATAAATTAGATTAAAGCAGCATTGAAACCATGCATGTGTGTAACATCTGTGGGGAAGAGTCTGCTATCTGCTTGTATACATGGAGATGTTATTGCTTTGTTCCACAGTACAAAAAATACTTTGAATTCAAGTTCAAGCAGGTTACAGACTCTCCACTACAAAAGCTACATAGGGCACCTTTAGTTAATTACTTAACATTAAGAAGACCACAATAGAATATATAATACTTTGGAGAGTTTATCATCAGAAACCATTACCTTCCTCAGAAAAGCTGAGAACTGTATTTGCTTGGCTTTTGCCCGCATTATTCTGTTTTTTCGTGGTGAGGTCCAGTCCCTCTCCCTCCTCCTCCTCCTCATCATCATCATCACTGTTGTCCGATTTGGAAGGGGGGGATTCCCGTTTGGAGCTGCAGGAGATGCCGCGGTTTTGTGCCAGTTTCTGTGGCTTATTTACCACAACAGGAGCTTTCTCATTATCATTTTCTCCTCCAGCGGCCCTGTCTTGTTCCTCTTCATCACTGGAACCCCCTTTTCTCTGCCGAAAGTTTCGCCGAGGCTTTTTGTTGAACATTTCGTTTTCACTACGACAAGTGACAAGCGCTGGATAAAAATAAAATACTTTACGGCACAACAAAAAGTGATTACAAACGTCGCTAAAGGTGACGTAAAATGGCCGCAATGCATTTTGGACAAGGTAGTTGTTGGCCAATCGAGTGGCAAATTAACGATATATGTTTATGAAACAAGCAAGAAAGAGCCTCTTATTTGTTTTTATGTGTGGTGAATCAAAACAAAAATATTAAACACAAAATAACACGCCAGTTAAAATGGGTGAATTTATTAAACCAAAAATAGGGTTATTGTTTAAAAAAAGAGGAAAAAAGGAAAAATAAATAAATGAATTAATAAATTAAAAAGTAGCGGACACTGCAATAGTTATATATAGTTACTAGTCTGCATTGGCCCTTGTTTCATTCCTCCCTGGTCTAGTCTCTTCTGTCTCTCCTCCCTCTGGAGCGGAGTTAACAGCGCCCACAGGCAGCACAGCTCTGTTCACACTCCCGTCAGCCATGTTGTTGATGTGACACACAGAACTGTCAGCAACAGGTCCACACTGTTGAAAAAGCGGCTGTACTTGTACATTTTCCGATATTTACGTCTTCTGGGATAATAAACCTCTTCAGTGTGTCAGAGAAGTCGCCCAGGAGCCGCGAATGAGAACTACAACCCCTTCGAAAAGTCGGAAGTGGGTGATTTTTGGCCGCGCTGCTGAAAGAGGTACGCAGACGAAACTGCTTGTCTAAACATGAGTATAACTTTGATATTGCCCTCATAATGTAAAAAACATCACGTTATGCCCGTGTTGGTATTATCAGACAAGTTTTAGGCTACTTTTCTGCACATTTGATACTGGTTTAAACGTCAAATTGAGAGCCATGTCCCCTCCATTGATCTTCTAATAATGCTCAGAAGGACACTAACAAGTTAAGATAAAAGCTTACGTAAAATATGGCATGTATGGTCAGAATTTACATAAAAAGTTAATTATAAGCAGGGCCACAGGAAAGTCTGCTAATTTTTCTCGGTACAAACGAGTTGAGCAGGTTGCAGGTTGGTGACAAGTGATCAGGGAATGTTACTCTTTCTCTATCACTTAATCTTTAGTATATACTCAAGAGTTAAAATATATTATAACGTCCTGCAGCGTATTCTTTATTTATTATTGTCTAAATTACAAGGGTGTAATTTTTATTTAAGGTAATTTATCCAACAGTGTCTATTAATCACTGATAAACTGGATACTTGACCTACCACCTGTATGTTCTACATGTTTCTTTTAGTAATTTATATCTTATATACAGTGGTTAAGTGATGGTGCTACATAGACAGTTGTATCTTTTGTAGGGCAAACATTTATGAGTGGTACTTTGATGGTCCAGTCAAAACGCAATGATGGCTGGAATGTAACTAGCTAGTAATAGTTATTTTAATGCTTTTCTGTGACATACTTGCTTTATCTAGAATATGATTTAATTAAGGTGGTGAAAGGAACAACAAGGAGGAGAAACAAGGAGAGGCATGCCTTGGAGCTTAAGAAAACAGAGCGCCATGAAGAGCAAATATTAAAATCTAATATTTGTCACTCTGAGATTTGCTGTTTGATTTGCTCTTTGCTTGAGGCCTTAACTGCAGAATGTGACTGACACTGTGGGAGCTGGACTGATGTCACACAAGTGAGGTCAGTATGAGGCAAGAGAATGAAAGTCCTAACTCTAGTCTCTCTATGGACAGATCTGGGTGGCTGTTGGCTTACAACTGAAAAAACTACAACTACAACTACAACTGAAAAAACACATTTTCCCACATGACTGTAAGTCATCCAAACTTAAAATCTACTTAAAATCTAAATCAACTTGTGGCATAAAAAAACAGCCATATAACTGGATGCTCATCCAAGAATGAGCAGAAGTTCTGTCACCCATGTAAGGTTATTGGTATTCATTTAACACTGTGATAGTCACAGTGTCTTATATAGTGTCAAATGCAGCTTGCTCTGTATTTTAGCCTACATGTACCATGTACATTTGTTGTTTAATTGAGGCAGAAGGAGAGGATGGAGTGTACAGTGTCGCACTGCGGCTTGAGTTTGGAGTCTTGTCACTGCCTCCATTGAAACATCGCAATCCTTATAATCATTCACAGGAATCTTTAAAGCCTGTATTTTTCTAAACATGTTGGATCCCTCTGTCTGTTAGGTACCTAGTCTAGATCCAGAAGATCAAAAGCTCAAACCAAAATTCCTAATCATTTCCTATCACATGACCTGGGACCAGGAAATGCATATTTCAGCAAGTTACTAAGCAGGAAGCCAAAATATTTTTCCTCTCTTTCCTTCCCAGAGTTTTTCAGTTTCAGTCAGTCTGACCATAGAATTTTTTTTTAAATGTAATAAAAGCTGACTCACCAGATTGAAATGGTGCATTTCTGGATATTTAAATTAACTGTTAATAATGCCTCACACAAACCAAGTGCTTGGTTGAAGTAAGATATTATGATGTTACAACTATGACTCAAGTGAGATCGTTATGTAACAACATATTTGACCAGTGGCATGAACCAGTTTCTAAATATGTTCATTTCAGCAGCGTTTATTTTCTTAATACATTTTTGAGTAAATAAACTAAGAACTATAAATAGTTCATTTGTAATACTACAAAGATTATTTTTGTATATATGTATGATCACAATTATTGATCACCATTTTCTCAACAGTAAAAATAACTGTGTCCTCATGGTGATGTATGGGTTGTGAAATGTGTATTAAATGGTTTGCTCCCCTCTTCAGTAGCTCTGTGAATAGTGCTGGAACTTGTCCCAGAGCATTTAAGGCTTTGGTTTGCCGCCAGCGCTCCCCAGACTGAAGCACACAGGAGAAGCCCTGTTTGAGCGCTGACTGACCAGAATCTTTCTCTGCTTTGCTCTGTCACAGCACTGTCCCATCTTTGCTGCAGCTTTCATTGACCACGGTGTTTCTGTGTTTTGCAGATGGCTGGGATTAGAAGCTGAAGACGACATCCCTCGCACCATCTTCACCACCTGCAAATATGAATGGTAAGCTCCAGCACTGAGTATGTGAAAGATCACTGTAGTTCATTATCTTATACTTCTTTTTAGACAATCTTTGTTATTGATGTATGACATGTTCTTTAGAATTTTTTTGTCCATTTGGCTTCTTTCTATGCTTGCTTTCATTCTCAACAAGGCAAATAATATTTCTCTGTCACAATGATGCATGAATTTACGGTCCGGTCAATGCTCACACCTGTTTATACAGGCTTGGTGCTGCTTGTGACTCACTGTACCCGACTTTATATTTTTAGCTCGTATAGAATCTCTAATAATGAATTACTGATTACTGGGATTTTTTTCAAAACAATCTTGATAAACATTTCTTTATCGTAAACTTATGACAGAAGGTAAAAGTGAAGCCAAAGGGCATTATGGTAGTAAGCAAGACCTCTATATGTTTTGTAATCGCCTCTTTAGTGTAGGTGCTGATAGACTGTGGAGTAAACACACATGTGTAGTCAGCCTTGGCTGGGTAAATAGTGGTCAGAAAGTCTGGTTGTTCTACCTTTCTCTCTGAAAAAGTTGGTGCCTCACTATCACTTTGTCAATAAATTCCCATTCTATTTACTTTGGTTTTATTCTTACTCACTTGTTCTTCTACAGCAAATTTTGCCTGTCTCGTTCTTGTCAATTATAATTCTGCATCAATATGTTGCTGTATTTAAATGTAATGTGTCCTCTGTTTAGGGAGTCCGAGTATATGGGCGATCAGCCTAGAAGAGAGGGACAAACATGATAAGAAATTTGACACCCTCTCCCCATCAATGGGCTACGTATCCGGTAAATAAATTGACAAAAACATTGTATTTGTTTAACATTACAACGATGATCATCTGTTCAATTCACTGAACAATTTGCTGTCCTTGTTTAGGGGAACAGGCAAAGAAGTTTTTCCTTCAATCAGGGTTACCTCCTACAGTTTTAGCCGAGATATGGTATAAATGGATTCTAAACTGTATTATCTGCAATATGCTTGATTTTTTTTCAATCAGTTTTCTAAATAAATATGTTTTTTTTTAACCTCTGAATTAAAGGGCACTGGCTGACATGAATAAAGATGGGAAAATGGACCGATTAGAGTTCTCTATAGCCATGAAGCTGATAAAGCTCAAACTGCAGGGTACTCCTCTTCCCTCAGCTTTACCAATTATTATGAAGCAGCCCCCTGTGCCTTTGCCCACCCTCACTGTACCAACCTCCACAATGACTGCCTCCTCTTATGGTACAGGAAAAATGTTTCACTTAAACCAACCATAACTGATATTACTAAATTAATTTGTTACATTCAACCTCCATAATGTTCCTGTCCCTCTAGGTTTGATGAATATGCCTATGATGCCTGGGACAATTTTGACTCCTCTCGCAATGGGGTCTCCTGGTCTTACACCTATGGGACTCAGCCCTTTAGTCCCCACAGGCACAGGTCTAAGTCCACTTGTAGCTACTGGTTCTCCCAGACCCCTTGTCCCCACATTAAGCAGTGGTGGTCTACCAAACGGTGGCCTAGGCCTCCTTCAACTCACTCCAGCTGGAGCAATGTCTACAGGTACATAAGACATATTCTCTATATATCTGTCTGTGATCAGAGAAGTTGCATACTACTGTAATGATAATGTCATATTTTCAGGCCTCCCACTGACAACCTCCTCCTATGCTTCTCCGCTGGTCCACTCCTCTTCCACAGCAGGAACCAACACGCCCTTGCCGCTGCTCAACTTGGGATCCAATAGGTTTCAGAGTGTTTCTATATTATGTTAAAAATCTGTATAAATATAGGTTTATGTACTCATCCCAAATCCTATATTTAAATGGTATGTTTGTTCTTTCAGTCCGACTCCTGTGCCGAGTGACTGGGCAGTGCCTCATGCCTCTAGACTCAAGTACAGACAGCAGTTCAACAGCCTGGATAAACAGATGACAGGATACCTCACGGGTACAGTACATGAAGCTATGTCTGGAATGCAGGCGTAGAAGAGAGATAGTGTAATGGTTACCAAAGCCACCACCTATATTTGATGTGTGCCAAAAGTGAAATGAAGCAGGTTTTCTCTAAGCTGAGATGTAGTAACTGCAGTAAGTGTGGGTGTGTTTAGAAAGAATGGAAGTTGGTCAATAGGCATTAACACAATCAAGACTACATCTGCTTTTTGTCTTGGTGCTGCAGCCTTGTTCAACCAGTCTCAGTGAATCTAATGTGAAGGAAATGTGTATGTAGAAGTTTCAGTTTTTTCACAGTAAGGGTTTTTTGAGAGCAAATCGCACAATATTCTGTCCACAAAATATACAATTTAATTTACTGCATATTTAGGAACTGCTGATGCGTGTAATGGACTAACTGCATATATATCTGTATGTTTTTTCCACCATTATAACGTCCATGTGTCTTTAGGTCAGCAAGTGCGAAGTGCCATGGCGACCACAATGCTAACTCAGGCACAGCTGGCATCTATCTGGTAAGTGTATGTTTACATACAGTGCATATTACCATTCATTTACTTTTACTTCACTTGTGCTCTCAATATTTGTATGATTTTTGTTGTTCATTATAAGCCTTTTTGATGCTCCCACAGGACATTAGCTGACGTTGATAAAGATGGCAAGCTAAAAGGAGAGGAATTTATTTTGGCTATGCATCTTGTGGATATGGCAAAGTTTGGACAGCCATTACCTCTTACGCTGCCAAAGGAGTTGGTTCCTCCATCACAAAGGTATTTATTTTATAAAATTATATGATTAAATGTTTAGTTTTTATATAAACATAAAAAATGTTTATAAACAAATATAATATTGATGAATTAAGCATTTATACAAAGCAGCAAGGTATAACATTATTATAAAAACCTTTGTAGACACGACCTCATCTACATTTAGAAATATTTCTCTATTTCTAACATTTTTATAGCTGAATATTTTATTGAATGGCTTTCCCTCAACAGGGGTAGTATGAATGGCACCTCCTCTTCTGTACCACCTGTAGCCTCTTTGATTGATGACTTTGACATTGAACCTCCACAGAAAAACAAGATGAACAGTGAGATATTTTTATTTCTACCATTAAAACCTATAGTGCAATCGTAAATAACCTAATGATTTTTGTGTGTAGTGACTTTTGAGGACAAATTCAAAGCAAATTTGGAGCGGGGCAATGCTGAGCTGGAGAAGCGGCGACAGGTTCTACAGGAGGCAGAGAGGAGAGAGCAGGAGCGCCGCGAGCAGCTGAGACGAGAGGAGCAAGAGCGGAGAGAGAGGGAGGCGCGAGAGGCCGAGGAGAAGAGGAGGATAGAGGAGGAGAGGAGACTGGAGAGACAGAGGGAGCTAGAGAGGATCAGAGAGGAGGAGCGAAAGAAGGAGATTGAGAGAAAAGAGGTGCATAAGTTGTGTATTACTATAGTAGATGTCAAAACGGTTTTGACTGTTCAGACCCTAAATTTCAATTTCACTATACGGATTTTATCTAAAAATAATAGTAGTACTACATTAGTTCAGATATAGATGAAAATCTTTTTTTTTGCCTATCCATGTAATTTCTGCAGTATTGATAACTATTATTGATAACTACTTTCTATACTAGTTTTACTATCAGTTATTATCTGGGTATCTTTTTTGACAGCTTAAGCAATAGTAAGCATAGGTTTGTTGTATTTGCTCACATTCAGGCTGCACAGCGGGAACTGGAACGCCAAAGGAAGGAGGAAATGGAGCGCAGGAAAAGAGGAGAGCTACAGATAAAGAGAGAGCAAGAACAGGATGATATCATCAAATTAAAAGCAAAGAAACGCAGCCTGGAGATGGAGCTGGAAGCTGTGGTGAGTTCTGAAAAAGACAAACTATTAAACTATATTGTACTTTATATTCCTTTTTTAAATGATTATTTCTCATGTTCATTCTCCAGGGTAACAAGCACAAGCAAATTGAAGATCGACTGCGTGATATTCAAAACAGGAAGAAGCACCAGAAAACTGACATTGATGTAACTAATCAGAGGAAAGAAGCTTGCCAACTGGATATTAGCAACATACAGAGACAACTTGAAGTGGGTTTTGGCTACATTTTTAGTTTGATTTTATCTATTTAATAATAATAAATATGATATATGATGAATTATTTAAAGTGAATATTTTGTCCACTCTACCTTTAGTCTCATAACTGATACCTTTTCTTTTGATCAGGAGTTTCAAAGGAAGTTGGTTCAGTTGAATCCAGAGCAACGGAGGCTCTCAGAAAAACTAAAAAGCATGGCTCTTAATACACCTGGTGAGTCTTTTATTATATACACAATACAATCACAGTTATTTTAGAGATAAGTACATATTTTTTTCTCCTGTGTGACAACAGGGTCAACTGCGTCCACACTGAAGCTAAATGTCAATGAGAAAAAAGGAGCATGTATGAAACTGCAAGATCAACTTGATGCTCTGGAGAAAGAGACGTCTGCCAAATTAGCTGAGATGGATCAATATAACAAAGATTTGCAGGTACTGATTTTTAAAAATCTTGATCTGCTGTGTATGAGTTATATTATTATAGTCTGGTTATCTGTTTAGAACGTTTACTACCGAACTAATATTTGGATCTTGGTTTGTAATCCTTGCCTTTTTCACTGCACTAATCACTAATATAAAAGTTCATGTCTTGCCTGTTGTTTTTTCTCTACTTATCCTTTAACAGTCAATTGTTTTTCTTTTACCCTTTTCTTCTCTTGATTTTCCTCTGCTTGGTTTTCCTCTCACCTATCGCATATCACAGTGTGTGGGTGCGGAGAAATTTATGCTTGAGGCTGTCTTTTATCTACTGGCCTGCCTCCGTAACCTCTTCTACCTACTGAAGGTTTTCTTTCAAAGCTCTTCATTGTACAGAAATATTTTCACCTCCTAACTATTGTGCTCGTGTTTTGTGTGGTTATAATAAAATTTATTGGACAATTAGCAATTTGTTTAAGCTGGTTTGATTTATTGTTCTGTTGTATTTTAGGAATTGAAGGAGTCACAGAGAAGGCAGGAGGAAGCTTTAGAAAAACTACGGAGCATCAAGGAGGAGAAGAGGCGTGAACTACAATTAAAGAAGGAGGAAGAGGAAAGGAGGCAAGAAGAAGAGCGGAGGCGCAAGGAAGAGGAGGAAGCTCAGAGGTATTTACTTTTGCGATAATAGTAGAGGAGTACAGTTTAACAATGAACGCAGCATTCAGCTACGAGGATCTCACAGAAGAAAAGATGCTTTACACCCCATTTACCTGCACCTTTTTCCATTCTGCAGTCTCTAGGTGGGACGCTACAACATCTATGAAGCTCATTTACACTTTTTTAACATGATTTTGTTACATCATAGATCATCACACATAGATTTTGTAAGGATTCTTGTACATATAGTATCTAGGCCATGAATTTCAGCACTTAGTGAATCATCTAGTGAATAGATAGACAACCCTGGTGTTGAAAACAAGAAGCAAAGGAATATTATATTACCATTAACAACAACATAACAACGACATAAGGAACAAGAATATATTAATAACACAAATTGAAAAATGAAATCAGCAGTTATTTGCCAATTAAATGTTTATTTGACTTTCATTGTGATATTTGCAAGAAAGCACCACTGTTCTAGATTATCTGGACTCTTGTTGAAACTGTGAGGAAGATTGGAAAATCCTTTGCAAATACTGTCTGTGTCTCCGAAATATGCCTCTCCTCTGGTTTCTCGACATTCCTCTAATGTTCAGGAAGTTTGAAGTTCTCCTGCCTCTTACATCTGCCCATCACTTGTTCTTTAGCTTTGGGCATAACTTTTGTCTTTCTTGCTACTGTTGTGTGCTCTAGTTTTTTTTTTGCACTCTGACTCTGTTTGTAGCTGAAACACCATCTCTGCTCTAACTGAAGGCATTTCAGGCTTGGTAGTTTCTTCTGAATTCACTGTCTGTACAGCAGTACTGATGTCAGCAACTACAGTTACCTTCTAACAGTTACTGTTCTTCTGGTCATACTAGTGCGAGTAAAGAGCTGTATTAAACTGAAGCACTGAGTTACAATATGACAACATCACCAAAATAGCAGATTATTACACTTATCAGATCAGTTTTGTTATTGTTCTATAGCTTTGCACTTATGACATTGTTGACGGCAAAGCCAAGACTGACACAAAACAAACTTTCTTTATAACAGACGTATTAAGCAGGAGAGGGAGCGCCTGGAGAAGATGAGAGAGGAAGAGGAACGACAGAGGAAACTCCAAGAAGAGAGAGAGGCCAAACGAAGAGAGGAGGAGGAGAGGCAGAGACAGGCCCTGATCCAAGCCGCCAAAGAGGAGGCTGCCAGAGAACTCCGAGCCAAAGAGGAGGCAGAGAGAAAAAGACGAGAAGAGGCTGAACGTAAGAAACGTGAAGAAGAAGAACGTCAGCGCCAAGCCGAGAAAATTAGACAAGAGGAGGAGAGGAGGAAGCTAGAGGAAGAGAGAAGGCAGCTGGAGGAGGAGAGGAGGAAGCTGGAGGAAGAAAGGAAGAAAGAAGAAAAGAGAAGGAAAGAGGAGGAAGAGCAGCGCAAAAGGGATGAGGAGAGGAAGAGGATAGAGGAGGAGAGAAAGAGGTTAGATGAGGAGAGAAGAAGATTGGAGGAAGAGAGAAAGCGAGAGGAGGAAAGAAGAGAAGTGGAAAGAAGGAGAGAGGAGGAGCTAAGAAGAGAGAGGGACGAGCAAGAACGTAGGAGACAACGGGCTGCTGAGGCCGCTGTTCGTGACGCAGAGGAGAGGAAGAAGAGGGAGGAAAATGAACAGCGCAGAAAAAGAGAAGAGGAGAGAAGGAAGGCAGAAGAGGACAGAAAGAGGAAAGAAGAAGAAGAGAACAGGAGAAAAGCCGATGCTGAAGAGGTGAGGAGGAGAGTGGAGGAGGAAAGGAGGAGGAAAGAGGAGGCATCTCGACAGCCTTCTCAAGCAGCAGGAGGAGGCAAGGTTGATGTCCTGCAAGCACTGCTTAGAGGCCTGGAGGAGAGGAAAGGTAAATACTCTGAATATTCACTTTTTATTTTAAGAATATGTATTTATATTTAGTTATTTTTGTAAGCACCACAAGGGACAGGCTCCAACTGTATAATTATGCTACAAGGGCTTTTCAAAGTGCAATTTTATTTTTACTTTTGACATTTTTTTGTTTTTCATTTTTTTTCTTTTGTTTTTTCAGGTGGACAACCCAAGGCTACCTCCCACAGAAAGTCTGCCGCTCTCACATCTTTCAAAGCTCTCTATCCGTTCACTGCACGAAACCCAGAGGAGCTGAGTTTTAATGCAGATGATATCCTTGAAGTGAGTTTCAGTACCTTGTACTTGCCAGTGCTTTGCTTTTTTTAATTGAACCAAATCACTAAAAATGCTCCCCTTTAGGTTGATGAGTCTGCTGAACGTGAGCCTGGATGGTTGTATGGGAGCAAAGACGGCAAGATGGGCTACTTCCCAGAAAGCTATGTAGAAAAGTTGTCCTCAGCTAACATAACTAGCCCTTCTTCTGCTGCCCCCAAACTGGCCCTGCAGTCTCAGCTTTCTAGTGCCCTGGAAGCTGCCAAAGCTGGGGCAACTAAATCTGCCTTCACCCCTACTCACTCGCCCCACCCCGCCCCCTTAGAATCACATGGACAGGTGAGTGCTTTACATGCATGGTTCTGACTGGCTGTTTTACTCATGAATAAATCAAACTTTTGTTTGTCTCACTCTTTCAGAAGGTGGTGGGTAATGTCCTTGCCCAGGCTCTCTGCTCGTGGACAGCCAAGACGGACAACCACTTGAACTTCAATAAAGATGATGTGATAAAAGTGCTGGAGCAGCAGGAGAATTGGTGGTTTGGAGAGTTGAACGGAGCTCAGGGCTGGTTCCCCAAAACATATGTGACTGTGCTGAGTGAGGAGGACTCTTCTGAGTATGTTTCACCCATTATTTATCCCATTTGCTATTCTTCAGTTTATAGCTTTTTATTCTCCCAAAATCCTAACCCATTCCAAAAGTTATGTTTACTTATATTTATGTTACTTTACTGGATAATAATAGTCATGATAAAGCTATATTTTTATGTTAATTTTTGGTAGTGCTAAGAGTTTATCCGCTGAAAGTTCAGATGCTGGCGAGCAGCAATTTGAAGGTAAGTAAGATTTTTGATGTTCATTGTCTTCTGACATTTTGTCCTCTGACAAGTTAATATTAAATGGTCTTTTTTGTTAGAATACGTGGCACTGTACACATATGAGTCCCCTGAACCCGGAGATCTCACGTTTAAAGAAGGAGATGTGATTCTGGTTTCCAAAAGAGAAGGAGAATGGTGGCATGGCTCCATCGGTGACAGGACTGGCCTGTTTCCAAGCAACTATGTTAAACCTAAAGAAACTGATGTAAGTAGTTGACTTTCTTTTTTCATGCATTTATTTGGATGCATACATTAAGGACTAATCAGGTTTTTTTTTTCCAACTTTAACATAACACGTTATTTTTTTATTGACAGACATCAAGTGTCTCTGGGAAAGGGAAAAAGCCAGGTATTGATTATTAAAATTTTTTAAGCTCACAGATTCCAGACATATTTAAGTCTAAAAATGTATTTATTTATAAATGTATTTATGTTTTTATTTTCAGAGGTCGCCCAGGTGACTCGTGCTTACTCTGCAACAGGACCTGAACAGCTAACGTTGGAACCCAATCAGCTCATTCTCATTTTGGGGAAAAACACCTCTGGGTGGTGGCTTGGTGAACTTCAGGTTAGTCCCTTTAAAAAAAAGAAAAGAAAAGAAAAGAGAGAGAAAAAGAGGAAAGAGAAGAGAGAGTTGCAGTAAATGAATCATTATTGTGTTCACAAACCCCAGGCTCGTGGTAAGAAACGTCAGAAAGGCTGGTTTCCTGCGGCCAATGTCAAAATCCTGGGGTCCAACAGCGGCAAATCAACACCTGCCTCTCAACCAGGTGAAATACACAAAGAGATTAGGAATAACAATGACACAATTGTGAAGATATAATTAACATTTTAGCCTTTTCCCTCAGTCTGTCAGGTAATAGCGATATATGACTACACTGCCGCCAATGGAGATGAGTTGAGCTTCTCCAAAAGTCAGCTGATCAATGTGCTGGACAAGAATGACCCTGATTGGTGGAAGGGAGAGATTAATGGCGCCACAGGCCTGTTTCCCACCAACTATGTCAGATTGACCACATCCGACTCCGAGACCACTCAACTGTGTAAGTGAAATAGTAGAAATACGCCTTCCAATGCATGTACCTTATGTGTCAAATAAGCTTCTGAAACTGCTTTTACTTGCCTGCTTTCTCACACCTCCTTACCTGTAGAACTCAGTCTTTTATGCGTTTTGTCTTATTAATATGTATTTATAGATATATTTACTGTCTACTCTTTCCTCTAAACCTGTCTGTGCTTGCCCCATTCCTCCATTTCTTTGTGTATTTCCAGGATGATAGAAAACCCTCTTCCTCCTTACCTCCTGTATTCCTCTTCCTGATTCCAGTGGAATTCACTCTTGCACTCCTCTGCTGTGGGCCACACACTTGAAGGCCCCACCCAAACTATACTTACACCAACAACTGTAGTCGAGTGTTTTTTTTAATCAGTCAAATCTTGTAGTTTTTTTTTCCTCCTGTTTTTCCTGCTTTATGAGTTTCCTTCACATTTGCTGGCATGTGAATGTGAGCTAAAGATTTTGCACTCAGAACAAAATTATTTAAAATTGGTTGTCTGTGATGTACTTGGCAGACCACTTTACTGCTTTTAGTGTTTGTGCATAAGCAATATTCTGTTTTGCAATGCTTTTTTGTTTTCATTATGGAACACTAAATTTCAGATTTTACACAACAGAACCTCTGATCTGTGTGCTCTTTAAACTATGCAGCACTTTGCATGTGTTTACCTTTTTAACTTTTAGAAATCTTGAAACATTCTCAGGGTTTTTAAATCAACAAAACACCTATGCAAAATTTGTTTGCCTTACATGATGCCTGAGTTTTGAAACAAACAGTGATGCAAGCATCAATATATATATTTTCTCAGAATAATTTCCAACGAAAATCATTGCTCTAGGGTTGTAAAGGGTTGTAGTTATTGTATATTATATAATTATATTAATTAATAAAACATATTTAATGAAATTGTGTTTTCTTCTGATGTCTGGTCCATTATTCTTACACAATTTTAAGCATAATTAATTTCTGTAAAGTAATTATTTTATTTAGCTTGAAAGGAAGTTTAGAGGTCTAGTTTGAAGGTGAGGGAAATGGCATAAAATGCCCCCTCCACAATCTCTTGCTTTTGGATAAACAGATGTTGCTGTTAAGCTTGTTAAAATGTTGAACATTTTAAGCCAGTGCAGACAGACTAAAAGGTTGCAGAGGTCCTTGGCCGATCAAAAAGCTGAAGCTACACTTGACAGAGGACATGTCTTCAAAAAACGGATTTAATTTTCTAAACCTTTGGGATGAGAGAAGCTGTGGCTGCCAACTGGAGGGAGCTGACATGGACAGTTTAGTCATTAAGTCTGATTTAGTCACCAGTGCAGGCCCAGAGCAACGGGCTATTGTCCCAGGTAAGGGAGCAATACGAAATTCATCTTTTGCTTTTGTTTTCTTTTTGTTTTTTTTTGTTTTTTTCTTTTTACATCGACTCTCTGAACAACTAGTATACTTCAATTTCATACCACTAGGAGGCAGCAAATGCAACACAGACTTTGGCCCTGCCTGGAATCTCTACACATGCTAAAACCAATGTCCCTGTGTTTCTGTGCATAGATCCCAACAACTTTGACTCACTGGGTCCTCAAGAGAAAAAGCGACAAGATTATATTCAAGAACTGATTCAGACTGAGGAGAAATATGTGGAAGATCTGCAGATAGTGCTGGATGTAAGTGATGCACTGGATGAAAAGAGACAATGTCAGTGTTGAATATCTAATGTCTTTTGCTGTTTGTAGGTCTTCTATAGACCCATGACTGAGTCCGGGCGACTGACTGAGGTAGAAATGCAGAAGATTTTTGTGAATTGGAAGGAACTGCTACCATGTAACACCAGGCTCCTCAAGTAAATATTTCAGCGTAATCATGGTTTCCCTTTTAAATAATCAACAGTCTAAAAGATGTTTATGTGTTTTTTTTGACAGGGCATTACATGAACGCAGAAGCAAGGGGGGAGAGAAGGCCCCTATTTCAATGGTGGGAGATATATTGGCCAAAGAGCTTGCTCATATGCAGCCGTATATTCGCTTCTGCTCCTGTCAGATCAACGGGGCTGAACTTCTGCAGCTACGCACAAACAATGAACCCGACTTCAAGCTCTTTCTCAAGGTAAGAGGAGAATAGGCCATATGGTAACCACAACATACAGATTATATTTTGAATTTTGCTAAAATGTTTCTTTCTTTATAGAAAATTGCCACGGACTACAGGTGTAAAGGCATGCCTCTGTCCAGTTTCCTGCTAAAGCCTATGCAGAGGATCACTCGATACCCTCTTCACATCAAAAATGTACTTCATATTTTTACGTTCTGTTCAGCGTTAAAACCGACCTCCTTTCTAATGTATGTATGTGTTTGTCTGTTTATAGATGCTGGAGTGCACTGCAGAGGGACACGCTGATCGGCTCCCATTGAAACAGGCTTTAGAGAGGGCGGAGGAACTCTGTCAGCAGGTCAGCGTCTCCACAAAGATGCACGAGAGCAAGATTATGAAGCAAACATTATTTATACATTATGTTTTTGAACAGGTGAATGAAGGTGTACGGGAGAAAGAAAACTCTGACAAACTCGAATGGATCCAGAATCACGTTCAGTGTGATGGAATTGCTGAGGTAATTTATACAGTCATACCCTAAACGTTTAAAATGATGTATTTTAATTTGACTGAAGTTTTGCTTTTACAGAATTTGGTATTCAACTCCCTCACTAACTGCTTGGGTCCTAGGAAACTCCTTCATAGTGGAAAGGTGAATATTTTATTATTTATAGATTCCTGTTTTGTCTCACAGTATAACGATAAAATTTGAATCCGTCTTGTTACCATTTTATTTGTTGGGAAACAGCTGTGTATAATCTTTTTTTGTTTGTTTATTTTCAGATGTACAAGGCCAAGAGTAGCAAGGAATTGTGGGCTTTTTTATTTAGTGACTTCCTTCTTTTGACTCATTCAGCGAAACAGTTCACGTCGTCTGTGCCAGATAAACTGTTCAGCAACAAAAACAACACACAGCTCAAAATGTATAAGCCGGTAAGACACATTTACATCCAATAAGAAGAGAGGGGCATGCTCCAGTCACTACCAAGATTTGATTACTATAATTTTAGTATAATATTACTATGTATTTTTGTTTTAGCCTGTCTTTCTCAATGAAGTCTTAGTGAAACTACCGGACCCCTCCAGTGATGAGCCCCTCTTTCACATTTCACACATTGACAGAGTCTATGTACTGAAGACGGACAACATCAATGAACGGTAATATTCACTCAATATGTACAAAATGACAAAATAATCTAACATTTTATAACTATACCTTTTAATAGCCTCAACAAAGCATGAATTCAGGCTTAGTAACTCCTTAAATTAAGGGATTTGGGTTTGTAGTTAGGATATTAAGTAGTGACTTTGCCTGAATCATTAAAATATTTGCTCTATTAAGGAAAATTATGACAAAGTTATTATAAGGGGCAATATTCATTTATTATTAGTTTTAATCTCTTATATTTTTGCAGGACCGCGTGGGTTCAAAAGATCAAGGCAGCATCAGAGGAGTTTCTTGAGACTGAAAAGAAAAAAAGGGAAAAGGTTTATCAAGGTCTGTCTCTACACACAATTCGTATTGGCTGCTGTTTTGTGATGACACTGGGATAATCTAATGTTTGTGTTTTTGCAGCACGGACCGTGAAGGGCAGTGGGATTGGCAGACTCCTCGTCACCATTTTAGAGGCCACAGAGCTGAAGGCAGCCAAACCTAATGGTACACTCATCACTGTTGGCACACTGTTTTGCATATTACAGGCATCATACTGCAGGCATCATATGGCCTGCTTAAAATTCAGCTTTTAACCTACACAGAACTCTCTAATGGTAACTGGTGTGGGTTAACTCGGCATAATGCACTAGTAGTCCGGTAAAGGCTAAATCCCATGTCTGTATCACTACATTGTGTGGGCACCATAGCAAAGAATAAACAAAAAATACTCTTCTATTGAGAATGGGAGGGACTAGCTTCATATTCAACTTAAAAGGCTAATATCAGAGACTTTCAGGGACAGCAATTGAGTGTTCTGATGAACAAATAACTCTGTGTGACTGTGGTATAAGGAGATTAACCTACTTGGATCTGTGTGTTATGCAGTTTCAGCGGTCTTTGCTACGGGCCGTTGTGTTCTCAGACTCTTATTTTGTTCTACTACTATGTACACACATATAACACACCACATCATTGTTTAATTCATACTCAATGAATGGTTGAATTGCTATTTAATGCTTCCTAAAGTGGGTATTTGCCAGTAACAGTCTTTTCTTATCTATTCAAGGTAAAAGTAACCCATACTGTGAGGTAACAATGGGATCACAGATTTTCACATCGCGAACACTCAACGACACACTGAACCCAAAGTGGAACTTCAACTGTCAGTTTCACATCAAAGACATTTACCAGGACGTCCTGTGCATCACCATCTTCGAGAAAGACCCTTTTTCACCTGACGGTCAGTTATTCCCACACTGTTTACTTGTTTAATCTTATATATTACGTGTTTAGTTATTATTACATTTTTTTTGTTGTAGAATTTCTTGGTCGCACCGAAGTTCCTGTTGCCACAATAAAGAAAGAGTTGGAGAACAAAGGGGCAGTGACGCGCCGCATTCTGCTGCATGAGGTCCCGACTGGGGAGGTGTGGGTTCGCCTTGACCTGCAGCTTTTTGGCAAATAAGACAATGACAAGACCATAGTTGGGCATCTGTTACTTCTGTCTTCTTGGGAAAAGCTGCTCCTTGCATAGTCCTCCATAGACCATAGAAACCTGAATAATGCACATATCAAACTATAAGAGTTCAACTCTTTTCTGCCTCAACTTAACAATACCGTTACAAATATGAATACATGCCACAGGGAGTTTTAAGGCAAAAGAGAAGCATTGAGACACCAAGTATGTATTAACCTCACGTTTACAGATTTTAAATGACCAATGACAGACTGTATAGCAAATAATCAAAACTACTAACAAAGATTATGCTTCTCTCTGGTCTGGAGGAATTGAAAGGTTCATGATTCAGTCTGAAAACTCTATAAGAGACATTTGCTCTAAACATGGCATTTTCCTTTGGTGTCATGAGTTTGTTACTGTAGAAAATGGACAATCTCAGGATATTGGTTGACTGGGTCCTTTTTACTTGTTTTGTGTGTGTATTGTCATTCAAGCTTTAACACACTAACCTTGGCCTTAAATATATAAACATGTTTCAGTGTATTTTTCTATAGATAACTGAAGAGTAAATGTTTTATTCAAAGCCAAGACATTTTTCCAGATAAGATTAACTTCCTAAAAGGGACAGGACTTCTGATAGTGTACATCCTCGAAAGTGTGTCACCACTTTGATCAGCAATAACAGTATTTTATACGCAACTGCAATTCTCGCACTGAAATAACTTCATGATTTACTGTCCTATTTTTTCTGTCTTTTACCAAGGATATACTGTTTTTAACTTATGTTGTAGGTGGTTCTGTTTTAACTGTTGCTTTTTGTCAGAGTTGTGGTTCTGTGTACCGGATATATAAAGCGTTGTATTTATTATTTAATTTATGCGTGTGTAACTATCCAAAGGTTTGCAGCATCAGTAGCTGTTTTGGTTGTATACAGTTCGGTTAGATGGATGTGTATACTTTTTGTTTTGTAATTAACTCTTTGGTTGTTGTTGTTGTTACGTTTGCTTCTCAGTTGTTTAAAGTCTTGTTTTTTTCATCAAGCAAAAAGTGATTTTAGATCTTTAAACTAAGATTAATGGTTATTTTTTGAATTGTTACGCTTTGACTTCCTTTCATCTCTAACGGTGTATATGTTTAGTTTTAACTAGCTTTGATTTGTTAAATTTTATTTTATGACACTAACTGTTCAGCCTGATGTAACCTGCTGTTTTACTGTGTTCATCACAGAAGTCCAATTAAATGCTTTAAAAGTGAAAAGGCCATTGTTATTTTATACAATGGCACAGGTGCAGTATCTTTTTGCTTGTTTCTATGGAGTTGTCTTTGCCCTACCTGAAATGTTGCACAATATGAAGTTAAACAGCTCTACCTTACATTTACTCAATTATAGATGCTTTTATAGCTCGAAAATACCTAGAAAAACAGGTATTATGGTTGTGAGTGGAGTTGCCTTTCCACAGATCTGACCTGTAAGTTGCTCTGTTTTGGTCTCCATTATGATAGAAAGGTTTAATCCCATGACAAACATTCCTGACAATAACATCTCCATGGAGAAAAGCATTTGACGGACCCTCCACCAGAAAGGTTACACAGTGCACCTTTAATAGATGGGTTAACGATAATAAGTTCTCTTTGGGAGTAGCTTTACAAATGTATCTCATTCAATACTTTAAAAAGGTTTAACGTAGAATCTGTTTTATTTCATTGCAGATAATTTAGACTGGTTTGGTCAAGCGTCTTAATGTGCAGTGACTCTGGGAGCAACATCTGCTTCACAACATCTGTTCAATAACGTGCTTTAACTGTAGCAGATGTTAAGTAAACCTGCACATATCCTACACATGATGACATCTACACACACACACATACAAACATATGGTGTGTTTTGATTTTCTGTGTCCTTTTATATAGGCCTATTGTTTATTTCTATTCCTATTGGGGAATGTGCAGCACTATTCTATTCTTGAAGATTTGCTATAAGCTACGCAAGTTTGACCTTGAAAATGGGATGGATTAAAGACGGACACATCATCACTCATCACACGGTACAAAACTATAGGCTACCCCATTACACATTTAGACTAAACACTACATTAACACACTGATTTTATCTGGAGAAAGCACAGGGCAGATCCAAAAACTCACTGACCCTTCACCCCTCCCCACCACCTGGACCTGACGACCTGATTCTGGGTCAGTCTCATCGTTAGCAGAGTATCTCCTGAGTCTGCCCCAGTCAGAGTCAGGTTTAGACTGTCGTCGTGAGACAGGTTTGTTTTATATTTGTGTAATGATTTCATTGTCTTTGTTTGCAGGTTCTTTGAATATGCGGTAGAGTTCACTTGCTAAATAGGGCCAAAGTGCACAAAAGATGTGGAACGCTTATTCAGGCGACTCTTTGTCCTGCAGTGTTACCAAAAGCAAAATTGATTTTAGTGAAATAAAAATATTATCTTAGGAAATGCTTTCAACTATACTGTTGAAATATGTATCAAAATGACCTTAACCTTGATCTTAACTTGACCTTAAAACATTCTTTTGAACCAATTCAAACAATGTATTCATCTCGGGTTATTTGTTTGCCTGCCTGTTATATGATTATGGCTGTACATATACTGCAGAAGGACAGGAAGAAGGCTACAAAACATTTTTTAAATTCAGACTGAGTCACATATTTTTGACATTTTATAAAAGAACCATAGATAGAAACAGGTGAAAACAAAATTTTGTATAATGTATTTTGTCATTTGTATGTGTGTGTGTGTGTGTGTGTGTGTGTGTGTGTGTATATATATATATATAAACACTGAGAGTAAGGGAAGAGTTTGCACGGACAGTGACGTGCCCTCACTTTCCCCGTGCTCAGCCATGGGGATGAGTTGATTATCGCCACATGAACAGTCGTCTTATGTAACATACACACAGCACAATGAGAGGACTCCGCCGGGCCCAAAACCTATAAAAGGGGCTTGTAGCAACACATCCAGAGTAATGGAGCCCCTGATAAATCTGAGGGCAGCCCATAGTGATGCAGAAGAGCAGGATAGTTCATGTTTCAAAGCAAGAGACAAGTCTTTAGTCTTTAGGGCATGTTTTACAAATGTTAGGGTTTACAAATGTTGTTAGGGTTAAATGTTTCTTCATTTTTCCAACCCTAGGCATGTGGAATAAACAATTAATGTAAAGGAGAGACAGGGCATCTGACATAAAACATCTGACATGCAGTGGGCCTCTGGTCATTAAATATGTATAAATTATCATTAAATTACTTAAACAGATGTCATATTACTACTTTAAGTCATGAGAAGTTACCACAAACAATACACTCTGTACCATATGTAATAAGTGGACACCTGTGAGTGGACTTAGTATCATTTTTCTCATAGGTGAATCCAATCATGAAACAACATTCGTACATAATGAGATTACACAAAAATTGTAACACACAAAACATGTTGAGATATGGAAACAATCCTTCCAGAGCAAAACATTAAAATTGTGACTATGGGCCACCTTCTATCTATTAGAAGGTGGAATTAATGCTTAATTTTAGTATGTATGTCACAACTTATCATATGTATTTTATTTAATTTTGTTTGTTCAAAAATAGGTTGCTGAAGTTGAACTCAGTTAGACCCACAATGTCTATTCATATACTGTCTCAAACTTACAACTTGTGTCCCTTGCTATTTCAGAGCTGAGGAACAACAGTTCCCACACTACACAGAGCCAAGAGTTCTCATGTTAATATTTAAACAGCTTAGCCCACAGAGGTGCAGAAACAAATGCATTATAAATGGTAAGTGGCAAATGTTTTGTATGCAAATTGCATATAGAACAATGCTTGAAAGTATGGAGGAAAGAGCTATTACAAATACACATAAGAAAAGAAAGTTGCTGATAGAAAACGTTGTAATTGTTTTGGGTGAAGTTAGATGCCGTAGGCTCTAGAGGAACGGCACGATAACAAAGAAAACGTGCGCGTGGGGAGGAGTCCACAAAGAAAAAATATGTATTTACAATAAATTATTGAAAGTGTGAACTAAAGGTGCACTGCACAGCTTTTCTAGTGCAGGTCCGCCACCTGCTTGTCTCCATGGAGATGTTATGGCTGTCTGTAATGTCCCATGTAATGTCACATTAAACATATCTAAACATTTATTCATTACAGGTGTTTCTATTACTCAAAAATACAATAATTCCTTTGTGAATGGGGTGACTCCCAAAGATCTTGTAATGTTGCGTAGTGCTGTAACGTACTTGTCTCCCTTGTGAAAGAGGTTTAATCTATACTGTGGAACATTCCTGATAAAGCAATAACATTTCCATGGAGACAAGCAGGTGGTGAACCCTTCACTAGAAATGCATCTTTAACTGCACCTTTAAATACAGGGTACAGGCGAGTAAAGACTGGATTAGTTCTTTACTAGCAAATCTTTAAGTTTATTGTGATACCAAATCAACTAAACTATGTACAAAAGTTTTCTCACAGTAGTACTCGTATTAGGTTATGTCTAAGGTGAGAGGGATAGAAGCTCTTTGTCTGATATTGTTTGGGACCTGTTGTGACATAACTCCCTTCTCCACTCAAGCACTTCCTGCTCTAAACTAACCCATTTACTTCTGCAACATCAGCACAAAAATAACTTGCCAGTGTGACAGGTTCTCTGATAAAATTTTCATAAACACGTTCTGATATAAAGTTATTTTTAGAGAGTTGTTGATTTAGCTGTACAGTCTTGAACTTGCATTAGCTCCCATACACTTACAGCACAGGACAGGCGTATAAAGTCACTCATGTGTGAAGAGCATAACTCAAACGCTACAAATCCTCCACTATCCCTGAAAAATGTTTGCATAAAATGTACCATGAACCATTTTAAACATTTATGTTAAATCCACTTGCACAGCCAAAGCACCACCAACCACTTTTTAGTATCAGCAGTTATTGTTTTTTATTTTTGTTTTTCTATTTTTCATACCTCAAAAAAAAAGCCCAGAAGACTCACTCACATTATAAACTGTACTACACAAATGACTGAATACTCTTCTCTCTCTGATTCCTCCCTCTCTCCTCTAGCTCACCCTTCCTCAGCCTCCCTCTCTCTCTCCTCATCTCCCTGCTCTTTCATTCTGTCCACTATCTCTCCCTCCTCCCTCTCTCTGCATGTGCACATGATTGGTGGTAGTCATAGGCAGCATGTAAACTTAAGAGAGTGTGTTGGAGGGAAGGACCAATGGAGCTGCAGATGTGGCTCTGTCATGTTCACTCCAGCCCTGACCTCAGCTGCACAACTCTATTGCTCCAGACAATCACACAGGGCCATTGTGCAAAGCGGGATCTTTCATTTAGAGGAAAAGAATAAACAAATGGAGTTATGCAGTTCAATGTGTCAGCCACATGAAGATGGTGGAGATTTATTCTGGTAATTACACAGTTAGTGTTGTTTTTCTTTGAGGGAAAGCAGAGAGGTAATAGAAGAGGACAGCACAAGGGAGGAGAGAGCTGAGTGCAAAGAGCACTAGTGTCCAGAGCCAGAGGAGACCTGGGAGCACGAGGAGCAACCCGACCGAAGCACACTGCTGGAAGAGGACGAGGAGAGGCAATTTTAAATGGACTCTTGACAAGACCACAAGGTAAGGAACAGGCTTCTCAAGATGCTGACTTAGGCTTTAGAAAATAAAAGCACAGTAAAGACAAAATGCTTTTGTTTTCTTTGATTCAGCCTCTTTTGAGGTCACTCAGGAACAATGCAGAGCAAAAAAGGCCACTGTCGCCACACATTAGTGTCACAGTCAAAACACAAGCAGGGCAAATACGCTTTAATGATGAGCGCCTGACTCCTCTGTCTGTCCCAGTGAGGCAGAGCCATTACAAACAAGACAAATCTAACTGTGTTTCTGTACTTCTTGTATAAGAGGAGCACAGCTCCAGACAGAGTCAACAGCAGCTTGTAAGAAATGGGTTTGGAGCCAAATGGGTCATACTAATGTCATTACATAACACTATAGGCAGCTGATTGAGAATTTTGGCAGGTTTCAGCATGATACTAATGAACATCTGCACTACATTTTCTTATGCTGTACATTGTCTTAACAGTGTCACTTTTTAGTCAGTGTCTGCCCTATTGTGGGAAAGTAGTCAACAAAATGCCTGGCAATATTTCTATAAAAATAAACAAAAAATATTTAGAAAAATTAGTGGTAAGAGGTCACCCAAAATAACCTTTGTTTGTCCCATTCCAAAGGCAGTGAACAAGGCCTAGAGAAGGGCACTCTTCACCTGCAGCATCCAACAGCATAATTCCTCTGACACTCAGTGCAGTGAACATGGCTCTGAGGCTCTGAGCTCGGCATAATTTGACACATTCTGTGGACTTATCCACACTGTTAGTGCTGAGGCTTTACCACACGTGTTTAATACAAACACATTGAAAGAGAAAAGTCTGCATGATTTCTTTTACCTCACATTGTTTACCATTTGTCAATAAACATTTGACATTCAAGATTTATGGAAACAAGCATTATATTATTCGGCATAACAATGAAACATGTTCAAATTCACACAAAAATGCTGCTGTGAGACAGATCTGAGCACACAGCAGGACATGGCATATCTAGACAGGAGAGTATAAGAGGGAATGTATTTAATGGTATTTAACTGGAGAGGTGGATATTATGTAGCTATAAAATATACTGCACATGTGGATTGTTTGTACCTTTGAAACATGCACTTTTTGTCTTTGCTGTACTTTAACCACAACACAATTGAAAATGTCTTTGTTCATTTTTTAAAATGTTGTTTCATTTGTATATATTAGATCGAGGTTTATAACCTGTGATACAGACGATCTGTGTAAAGGGTCTTTGAGTGTCTTAGAATTGTTAATCTCATTATTTAATACATGACGGCAGCAGGACAGCAATACTTATTAATATGTCCTTTGAATTGTTGTTGTTGAATTGTTAATTGATGATTATATAATGTGTTTCTATGATGTGTAACTTTTGCAGAGAATCAGGTCTTCTGGGTTGTAAACCATGAATGCAACAGTAGGAAGTGCAACTATGGAGGAGAAGATGGACATGGCATTGCTCAGCAACATTCTGGCAGCTTACACCTTTGTAGCAGGTAGACTCCACTTTGAAAACATTGCTTAAGTCTTTATTAGACTGATAAGATGCCTGTGCTCCTGCAGAGCAGCCTGAGAGGACAGCCTTGGTGTTTTTGGGCGGAGTTTGTGCAGGGCTCCTGCTCACTCTTTGTGCCATAGTCTTCCAGATTCACTGCAGAGCAGACTGTCACTATGGCAATAACCCTCCTAAGAAAAGACACAAGTGCAGGAATCCTCGACGCCTCCCCGGCTGTCCACTCCATCAGCATCATGACAGTAACATGCACAACAGTGTGGTCCCATATGGGACAAGGCCCACAGGGGACAGCGAATCAGAGGACTGGGATGAATCATGTGACGTGACGGCACAGAGACGCAGACGCTTTGAAAGGGCTTTACTGAATGCCACCATGTTTACATCAGCAGAGGGTAACACAGCTTTTTGATTATTTTAAACCTCTAGATGGAGGTGTGAGTCACACACCGTCATCTCAACTGTCCAATGACGTTAAGATCTTGATTTCAGAGCTGGACCGAGCACAGAGACTGGAGGAGCGGGAGCGAGTTCTCAGGGAAATCTGGATGAATGGACAGCCGGACATCAGCACTGTCACTCAGAGCCTCAACAGATATTATTAACATACTCTTTAGCTCCTGTGAACACCAGCAACTGTGTCAGTAACAGTAGACCTGACTATGCAGGCCTAGCAACACTTAGAGGACTATTTGGTATCATTGCTATTTTTGTTGCTGAATATGTGGGAGAAAAAGGTGTTCCTGGTTGGATAGACTTCTCCAACAACTCTCTTTCATATATTGGCCAAGTCAGTAAATTGGAGCCCATTAGAACTGTGTGTTTAATGTTTTACCTTGTTGCACTTTTATAAACTCCCAAAAATTGAAGTTTCAATATGAATTTAATCATAATCATTAATATAGAATAGGAATACTGTATCTAGGTGCATTGCAAAGAGACAGGGTAGGCTGCTTTTTATGCATACACTGAGTAGATAGAACTTGTGCATCTGTGCCCTCTAGTGGCAGCTTGGCCACACTGCACATTGTCAGAGTTCTACATAAGTTCCAGCAGAAAGTATTCATCTGTCTGTGTGTACTGAACAATGAGTTCCTGAGAAGCTTGCACAAAATAAATCTTTTTTTCTTACAATTCTCAACCCAGTAAGTGTATAGCCTTTGTCTAGATTTGGAGATGAAACCAGTATATGAAAAGTATTTTTCTGCAACACAGAAGGCATAAACTTGTTTTGTCTTAAAGGAATTGGCCAGGTCAAGAACAAATAAGAACAAACAAACTCAGTGGAAAGTATCTATATACTAGCTATTACGCAAAACAAAACTACAATTTTAATTACAATCTGTTTTAACCTATTCTAAATGTGTATAGATTAAAGGTCCTATATTAGTATTAAAATTAACTTGTGTGAAACTATGTTAACTATGTTAGAAAGTTGTTTCCTCCTCAAAAAATACACGTTTGAGTAACACTTATTAGTTTGTCTACATCTCCAACCCTCAAAATGCTCTTTTGCACCTTGAGGTCATGAAGTGGTAGTTTTCAAGTTCACATCTACCTTTTATCTTTAGTTCAGTAAAGATGGGCAATTCCAAGACTGAAGTCATTCAAATGATTGTAGTGAAGGTGTATGAAGTTTAAAACACAGTGGAGCACTTCTTCCACCATATGACCATGTGGTATCACAAGGTGGAACAGTGTTTTCAGTGTGAGAGACGAACTCAGCCTAAATACGCAGGATTTGTGCGTTAAACGTGAGAATGAATCAAAACAGAACTCCATGTATGTTTATGATGAGGAAACAACTTAACAGCATCAGAAAGTATAAGCCCTTTAATATAGGTTATAAGACTTTACACTAATCCTTTCTTTTGCTTATTTTTTGTGTAAAACATACACCTTGCTAAAATTATTGTAAAGTCTAATTAAGAGCATCCATGTACAGCTGTAATTGACCTCAGCCATGCGTGTCTGTGTTTTTAGCATCAGTGTCTGTATATTTACACTAGGTTACTTGTACTCGTATAGAATATAACTGTATATAGACTTTTTATACAGTAGTAGACTTTTCTTACGGGTGGTAGCTGCAAAAGTCTGCAGTGCTATCTCTTTAACGGGACGCTGTGACGTTGCGGTGGGGCACAGAGCGGGATACTGCAGCTGGACCCCTCCCGAACCGCGCCAGGTCCCGGCCCTGCGCTGCTGCTCTGCCCGCCACAGCACGGGGAGCTCCGGGCGTCCTGTCTCATCACCACCACCATGAGGGACTACTCCACTCCGGCCGATGGAGGAGCCTGCATGTCCTGCTGCCAAGTTTGCGTCTTCGCTGTGACCGCACTCCTCATTGTCGCAGAGAGGACGGCGCGTGAGTCCCACCTGCACACGCACAGGACACACACACACACACACACATAACACACACGCACAAAGACACACGCACAGGACACACACATAACACACGCGCACAGACAGTGGGGCAGACTGAGGACATCAGACGCAGCGTGCATGTGCGTAATAGAGACGGGCGTTAAAAGATCTGATTTGTCAAATAATTCTTGCTTTATGTGCAGTGTAAATTAACTTATGATTTTCTGCAACTGAACTTGATCGGCTATTGGCCTACTTTATCACTGAATCACTGTGTTTTATCTTCATGCACTCTATTTCTACTCTGCGTCTTGGCGCACTCCAAAACTGCAGACTCATGTTAAAGACATATGCACTGCAGCAACAGACTCTACATTTCCACATTTTTGCGCCTTTTTTGGGGGAGTCTTATGGGCGGACCCCGTGATGCAGCCTCAGCCCCGTGTCCCGCCTGTTTGGCAGCTCTCCTGGGTCAAATTACACGAAGCAAAGGAGAGTTCCAGACTGACGGTGATGGGCTTTTATGATGGAGCAGATGGGGCAGAGCTTGTAGAATGATGCAGGAAACGTTTTGTATTGGGTGGTTACAGCAAGGTCATTTGAAATAGAAATTTGCCAAGCATCTCCATGTTGCAAAGGTTCATGTGCGAACAAAATCTAGTCTAGCCTATATTGCCCATAAAAATTTTAAATCAAAAAGTGTATTATGATTTTTTTATTTTTTTTTTTAAATTATCAATCCTTTATTTTATATTTTAAACCTAGTTGTATCTGACCGGGACACATAAGTTGGAACTAGGCCTATATTATCACTTTTGTGGTTGTGCAAAGATACATTTAAGCCTTTTTACTTTTGTGATGTTGTGCTGTGTGTGGTAAAGGTGCAGTATGTATCTGCTACCAGAAAAGTTGCTTAGTGCCCCTTCTTTGTTGTTAATAAAACATTCTCTCATCTTTCCTTATTTCCTCAGTGATCTACTGCTTTGTTTACTATTTGTGGATCGGTCACAACTACTGCTACGCTCACCTGGCTGGACTGACTGCACTGTTCCTGCTGCCAGGTGATCACACAACACCCGCCAACATGATGAAGTTACCTGGCAGTTTTATAGGCCTATGTTTTCTTTCCTTTTTTGTATTACTGCTCTATTACAGTCTGTAGGTTGTATTGTGTTTATTTATGAAATGTGATGTATGAGTAAATCCTCTTCTTTATGGCTTATTTTCAGGATGGGGTCCACAGTGGCTCAGTTATCTTTGGTACCTGTCAGACGGACGTATTCGCAGAAAGTCTCTCACTTGGATACACATACTACACCTTGGCATCTTCAAGAGGTAATCATAAAAAGTATGCAATTTTTTTTAAATATAAATGCCCTTAAATCTGCCTCACAATGTAATGCTTGTATTCTCTCAGGCTGTGTGAGTGCATGCGTCTTCCAGACATGGATGTTTATGGTGAAATCATGCAGCAGGCGGATGTGTCAGCTCTGCGTTTGCTCGAGGCGCTCGTGGTCACCCTCCCACAGACGCTGCTGCAGACCTATGTCCTCATCTGCACCGATATTGGCATCAAGTCTCCAAGTAAACTGCTTTGTCATTGAAACTATAGAAAGCATTTGAAATAGAAAGTTAAAACCATACTTAGGAATATTCTCTATGGAAATAGATGGATATAGCATAGATGTGTGCCAAACTTTAAAAGATTAAAGGAAACAAGCAGTAGGAGGCCCTCCTCCAGGCCCTCCTCCAGGCCAAATAAGTGTTAGGTTGGTGGAGATGCAAGCGCATTCAGAGCAAGGACACACCAAAATGAAAAAAAAACAAAACACAAAAAAAACATTTTATTATTTTACATTACGTTACATTACATGATGTGTCTTTAAATGTGCACAATGCTACTTTTCTTTGCCTCTACCTCCTTTAGCAGCC
Source organism: Scartelaos histophorus (assembly GCA_000787155.1). Taxonomy (NCBI): domain Eukaryota; kingdom Metazoa; phylum Chordata; class Actinopteri; order Gobiiformes; family Gobiidae; genus Scartelaos; species Scartelaos histophorus. Next base: position 24,609 of record KN497005.1, on the reverse strand, counting down.
TGGTCACTGTGTGGACAGCTTATGTCTCACAGCAAGAAAATCCTGGGTTCATCTTACTAGATGTTGGGCCTTTTTTGTGGCATTTGCTTGTTTCTCAGCGTATTTGGGAGAATTTCCTTCAGGCACTCCTTTTTCCCCAGTCAACCCAAAATATGCACAATAGATAAAACTTCAACAGCTAAGATAGTCCTGACCCAGCCCAGCTCAAGATCTGGAGATGGGTTCTCGGGCGTGGCACCGCCTACTGTTCCTGACAATAACATTTCCATAGAGACAAGCATGTGGCAAACCCCACCAATGGGTGTTTGTGAAGGCTACGTGTCTACTAATCAAAATATTATCTTATTACATAAGCACCATAAAGTACTATTGACAACTTATAGTATGTGGATTATGTTATATTTGTTTAGTTTATTTAACACACTTTTTGAGATGCCCCATGAGTATTAAATTGAAGTTTTAAACCTGTATGTTTCCTGTCCCCAGCCTCCGTGTGCTTTGCAGTGTGTGTGTTGTCTTTAGCCTGGGCGTTGGTCCTTTATGCCAGAGCCTGTTCTCTGATCAGACCTGGACACCTTCACATGACTCCTGCTGCCATCCTGTGCCGCCTGCTCTGGAGGGTGGGACAGTTAAACATGTCACTGCTTTGTGTTTTCTTATGGAGGATCACTTTTACTGTGACTTCTTTTTTTTTTTCCTCTGCACAGGTCGGCATGCTAGGGTCCCGCTTTGCCGTCCTCATGCTTTTCACACGAATCTTCAAACAGTGGATTCTAGGAGTTATTGGTGAGAGAAATCTACAGGAATTAATACCATAAATGTGGCGTATGCACTTTGAGTTCATGACTTAAACTTTTGGTTGTGTACATCAGGGGTTCATTGGCTTGGAGCGACTTTTTGGATGGTTTCCCAGCAAACAGACATTATACGATCCACTGCTCGATGGAGAGTGTTCAATGTTGTTTTGGGAGCCATCCACGTCTTCCTTTTCCTCAATGTCAAGTACGGTCAGTCAAGATATCGCATGGCTGGATTCTATTTGGTAATAACCGCAGTACACCTTGAGTCCTAAAATACAGAAAGGAATCCCCTCATTTCAGCTCTTGTTACAGGTAATGTTTTTGGAAAATGCCTTCCTTCTTCTGGCGTC
>KN497005.1:0-23384 GCA_000787155.1 Scartelaos histophorus | reverse complement strand
GTCTTCTGCAGCTTCCTCATAGGTTTGTTGTTTTTTTGGAACATACTATACAATGGTGTTTTGGTTCCTTTGGTGACATTTTCATGGATTTGTTTGGCTCTTTAGGAGTTATAGCTTTAGTCCTCTACTATCGTTTCCTTCACCCAAAGTCCTTCGAGATCTTTCAGAGTATTCGTCACAGAGGAATAGGTGGAGCCTGCATGGAGCGTGGATCTTCACTCACTCTCAATGAGAAAGATCCGGCTTCTTACCATCGACAAGCTACGCTCTCTGGTGTGTCCTAAACCTGCAGACGTTATGTATTTTGTAATAATGGATGTGTTATAATGAGCTAATATGTTATGTGTAGGTGGTGGGACCCTGATGGACCTCCCCCATCAGTGGGAGGGCTGGAGACATCACCACTGGCTGCTCATTCGCTTGGCTTTAAAAACTGGAGACGTACCCAGGATATGGTCGGCGTACGGTGAGGGGGGTCTGGCAGGACTCATGGGTCTCTCAGAAGAAATCCATTCACCAGATCAACATCATGTCCCTCGGGTTTGTTACAATCCTGATTCTTCTTAACACTGCTTATACAAATGAAATATAAATATATTCTTTTCTCATTTTAAAGGTTTATCCTATTCAGCCCCATGTTCCAGTTCGTCCACCAACTCCACCACAGCCAATAGAGGCACCACAAGTACATTAACACAATGTGTTTTTGTTACCTTCAATTAGTAATAATCACATTAAATATATATTTATTGTGTTTTGTCTTTTTTTTAGCCTAAAGAAATTGTCCATCCACCTAAGCCAGCTCCCAGCACTGTAATAGCCCGACCAGTGAGACAGACTCCTCCAACAACAATCCAAGATATCAGAAAATTTCCAGAGATTATTCCAGTGCAAGAGGCAATTCCAGAAGAGTCTGCAGAGGATGAGTCCAGTGCTGCTCCATCAGAAAGAGGTTTGAACTTTCACAAATTCTCTATGAAACCACATGTAAATGTGATTCAGTGTTTATTTGTAATACGCCAAAAATTAACCATCATATCATTTTTATTTTCTAAGGTGAAGATGACTTTCAGAGTGCTGCTTATGGTTCAGTTACGCCGTCCTCTCCTCGTGCTGGCAGCCTGCATCGTGGCGACAGTAATGCAGCTCTGACTGAGGCCTCCTCTGTGGCTTCTCTGGACATCAAGACTCCAGGATGGTCCCCAGAACGCCGCTCTCCGCTCCTGCTCACTTCTCCAGAGAGGAAGCCGATCTTTCCGGTTGACACCACGCTATACTTCAGTGCAGACGCACAGTCGCCCTCCAGTGGGAGCTATCTGGGCTGGGGGTCTGAGCTGTCCCCGATCTCCACCTACAGGAGTCCATACAGGATTAGGGAGGCTCGTTTTATTACCTCCACGCCACGAGCGGAGCCAAGACCTGGTACAGAAAGCCCTTCTCCAGTTGTCATCATTCCAGCCACTCCAGGAACCACCCCTGGGGTAACTCCAGGTGGGACTCCAGGTACCTCGACTCCTGTGGCCTCAACTCCAGGTGCTAGTACCCCTGGCACTCCCATAGTGCCCCTCACACCAGTCATCTCACATGCCCGAAAACAGATTGTTCAGTTTGTAGATAGTCAAGAGAGAATGGTGTAACAAAAACAGGGTCGCAGATAATCGAGCATAATGTTTATAATGTTTTCAGTTAATGAATTTTTATATTTGGCAGTATGTGATTTTAAAATGATCAGTTTATATTTCAATTAATACTATATTAGTAGCTATTTTAATTTTGCTACAAAAATCTAAGTAAAAAGTATTACACAGGCCTGTATGAAGCTTTACAATGCAGCAGTTGATTGTATCTTTTGGAATCCATTGATGAGAAAATGCAATCATTGTAGATTATTTCATGTAAACAATTCAAACAAAACTGTAAAGACCTGCTTTAAAATACAAGCATTTTACTTAAAGTTGAATTGGATTACCTGAAAGTTGCACCACTGAGATGGTTATATACAGTTTATGGGACTATCAAAGAGCTTTCTCTGAAGGGGTCTTAGTATAACTTTAGTGTAATGAGCATTAATGTAAATGGAACATAAACACTGAAAGCATGCTTACATAATACTATAAAGAAAGAAAGACTTTGAAAACATGCTCATCAGATCAGCTTTTAGCTAACCACCTCTCCAGTCACAGATTAGCGTTTACATGTATGAACTCATCTTTACACTGATGTTACAGTTATCAAATCTCTCCTGCACTTTGTATTTTTTTTATTTTTTCCGTGAAACTGGTACATGCGATACAGAAAGAGAATATAGATATTGTTACTAGAAATAATAAAATATACATTACTATTATAAATAATAATAAATATGTATATACATACAGATAAAGTGTAAAAGGGATAGAAATTACCTTTGGGACTGTATTTTTGTTTAGGATTGTAGTTTTATTCACAAAATGTACTGTATACTGCTAAGGGACTGCAAATGCAAAACATTTACAATATTGTCAAAATGATCTTCCTTGAATGTTTGTTTTTCTATGATTGATATTGTTTGTGTATTGTCTTCTTGTCATTGTGTGTTGTTGCCTCCATATTCACTAAATCAGAAGAGAAACATGTTTTATTGGTGCTGCCTCATAAATGTGCATTGTAATTGCTGATAGTCACTGCATGCTGCAATTGGAGAAATGTTCACACAAAAAGTGTATTTATGTTACTGCCAGATTAACATGATCTCTACCCCACGCCTGCTACACCTTCTAAAATGTAATATGCAGCTTAATGTAGCTTCCAAAAGTAAAAGTTGTGGCTCTGCCTTTCCATATTGTCCTGTGAAATAACTTAAACAACTGTTTTATTTTATTTTAAATATGATTATTATTACACATTGTTTTATACTGGCATTCAGTCTTGATAACTGCACTTTAGGTTTAGACAGTCTTATGTGTCCAGTGTGAAATATGGTACATTGTCTACACATTTACTACGGACTCTTGTTTAACCACTTAACTCACTTCAATTTTTGGATCTACTGGTTCACTAACTGTGCTAATATGAATCAATAAATAGATATTTTGAAAAACATTTTTTTTATTTCTAATGTATATACACTGCAGTCAAGTATTAGTATTCAACAACAAAGGAACATTTATCAGCTAGTTAAAAAAAAAGACTGTCTTTGTTTTGCTGAAACAACAGTGTTATTGCTAACTCCTTAAAATTTAACCAATAAAGGGAACAGAAAATTCATTGTCACTCAAAATTTTCTCATTAGCCATCTCAAAAGTAATATTTCTCCTTTCACTTCAGTGCCACGTGATTATATTTTTTAGCAATGGGCTATATAACGGTTTACAAGTGCATTAAATGAAATTCATGTAAAAAAAAAAAAAAGGACTTTTATAAGCCTAAAGGCATGTTAGAATATTGCCACCTCCTTAAAAACATGACTGAAATTGTGTTTTGTTTTTTTCATTCACACATATTTGAGTAATCCTTTATTATTAATCCGTCTACGTCTCAAAAGCTCAATGTGTTCTGTTCCACTTTGTGATGTCATGAAGCGGTAGTTTTCAAATTAACAGCTACTTTTTAACTTAAAGGGTTTGTGTGTTAAATGTGTGAAACAGAACAAAACTAGTGTTTTTTTTTTTGTGTGAGGACACAACCTTATAACAGATCAGAAAATAGAGTAATATGGGTCCTTTAAGATTGATGAAATCACTGGAAGGATGACTTAGCACATTTCAGTTTCTATTTAATTTCTTTATTTATTTTAGTTAACTGGTTTATGTCATTTCTTTATTTCTTTTAGTTTACTTACTTTTAGCTTATTTATATTAAATTTGGCACATTTCAGTTTATATTTCAGTTCATATTTCAGGTTAATTTGGGTAAATACTCGTGGGCGCCCCTTGTGTCCGCTAACCAAAGTGCAGCCTTTTGTGCAATTTCACCTTGGCGCCGCTTTACTAAAAAAAAAAAATAAATTATATATGCTTTATGCGGTCATAAAAATGCAATGAATCAACAACAAAATAAACAAATCAATAAAGAAAAACCAGAAAAACTAAAAGAACTAATTATTTCCTGGTCACATGAGACGCCTTCATATGACTAATCACGTGGTTTGGCGGATAAATGGCATAGCGCCGTGTTGGGGTCAAGTCATTTCACCGCCACAGAAAGAAAGAAGATAGGAGTCTACAAAAACAGGTACAAAGTCTGAAATTTATCTCTACTATTCCATTTTATCTTGCGTCTTCAGCCGAGAGTCATTGAATGCGTCCTAGTTATTCTAGTAGAAGAGGACGCCCTAAAACAAATCTTAGTTTCTGACTGATATGTTCAGTTCCGTGATTATGCTTCCTGTAACTCACCTGGTTGTTTTCACGGATCTAACATGTCCAAACCTGATGATTTTAGAGTTTACGAAGAACCAAAAACCCATCACACGTGCGCCTTGTCAATAAGAAAAACACTGAAGCGTTTGGGTCAATGACTTTTAGACAAATGTAACTAAAACCTAAAGTTACTCAACATTAAACAACATGAGGTTACACAAAGGTCTGAAACCGAAAGTATCCGTCCTCTATAAGTCCCTTTTTTAAATCAGATCTTTTTAAGTTTTGTTAAGCTTTTAAGGTGGGAGAAAATCTGTCATGCTTGTAATCTAAAAAACAAACTTAACCAAAAAGCAAACCTATTTTAAAAGATAATGTTCAATACAACAGCAAAAGAAAGACTCAACACTGACACAATGAGTTTATGTCTACTATAAATATTTTAGAGTATAAATCATCTTTATCTAGATTTTGGTGCATGTTATGTTCCTGCTGTTTTTTTTTTTTACTTTGGTTGTAATTTCAACACTGTAATTTCCTCATTGCGGGACAAATAAAGGTTTATCATGTTTGCCTTTTATATTGCTTAGTAGAGCAGAGCACAAAGATTTCCACTTGACTTTTATGTTTCCAATGCATTTCAGATTATTTGAACAAGGAACTGAAATTGGAAATATGGTCACATGGAAACAGCTATGGTTTCACTTCTGACTTATTTTTAGGCCTTATATCTTAAACCGGTTAGAGATGGTTGATTTGTCATGCCATGTAACAAACAACATAATGATATGACGTGTTTAAAACTGTGCTTCCTCAAGTGTTAAATACTTGGTGCCGGATCTTGAAAATTGAAGTGCAGGAAAGTACGCTGACTCAGCTGGTTGAATAACTGTACAGACGAGCGGTTTTACATTCCAATTCTTTTCATTACATTTCATCTTTGTGATATTAACAGTTGTGGCTTTTCTAGAGAAAATGTGGAATCCAGCCTTTCTTGTATTGGCTGCCTGTTTGTCGGTGAGCCTGGCCAGACCTCGGTTTCACCCACTGTCCAGTGATATGGTCAACTACATCAACAAAATCAACACCACCTGGACGGTCAGTCTCGGCTCATACTTAAGAGTCAGTGTTTGTTTCACTGAAGTGAAAGTGGACTAAAGTCTGGGTTCCTCCTTCAGGCTGGTCACAACTTCCATAATGTGGACTACAGTTATGTGCAGAAGCTCTGTGGTACGCTGCTAAAAGGACCCAAACTGCCTGTCATGTGAGTTTCATGCATGAAAACAACTTAAGTTTGCAAGTCGACAACCTTCACCTTTTGTTCACATTTATTATTGCAAAGGGCATGAGCCATAGTGAACAATTAAATCCTCTTAGATTTCTGTAGATGAGACCAATGGGGGTATTCATTTACAGATTAAGGCCAAGGTTTAATTTTAATGCTTGTTGGTAAACTTGTTTGTTTTCTCTATAGGGTTAAATACGCTGCTGACGTGAAATTGCCTAAAGAATTTGACTCCAGAGAGCAGTGGCCAAACTGTCCAACCATGAAACAGATCAGAGATCAAGGGTCTTGTGGATCATGCTGGGCAAGTCATTTTGTTGAAGCTTATTTGCTTGTAGCGTCATTAATTTTATATTTTGTATTTCCATATTTAACTATGATTGTGCTCTAGGCCTTTGGTGCAGCAGAGGCCATTTCAGACCGTGTGTGCGTCCATAGCGCCGGTAAAATCAGTGTGGAGATCTCTGCTCAAGATCTGCTGACCTGCTGTGACGCCTGTGGCATGGGGTAAGGGCCAACATTGGTTTGAAGGAATCTGATAATTAAAAACAATATTTGAGAATTAAATGTAACAATGTCTTCAGGTGTAATGGCGGCTACCCTACAGCAGCTTGGGACTTTTGGACTGAGCAGGGTCTTGTTACTGGAGGCGTGTACGACTCTCACATAGGTCAGTGCTGCTTTGGTGCAGCAGCCTCTTAAATCACCCGAATAATTAACTGTTTATAATTGTGATTATTAAATCACTGAAATAATAAAGTGTTTTATAATTGTTTGCTCTTTATACAGGGTGTCGTCCATACACCATCCCTCCCTGTGAGCACCATGTAAATGGCAGCAGGGATCCCTGCACCGGTGAAGGAGGAGACACACCTGAGTGTGTAGCACAGTGTGAACCTGGATACTCCCCTGCGTACCAAAAAGACAAGTACTTTGGTACGGCCATAAATGTCCATAATGGATAATTCTTCTTTTACAATAAAACTGACTTCTCACTAAAACAACTTGCAGGAAAAACATCCTACAGTGTGTCGTCAGAAGAGTCAGAGATTCAGACTGAAATCTTAAAGAAGGGTCCTGTGGAAGGTGCATTCACTGTCTATGAAGACTTTCTGCTCTACAAATCAGGTACTTCCTCAGAATGTTAACTGACATACAAATGTAACATATGCACTCACCCTATAACGGTGCTCATTTTGACAGGAGTTTATCAGCATGTGTCTGGATCTGCGGTCGGGGGTCATGCCATTAAGATTTTAGGCTGGGGAGAGGAGGGAGGTGTTCCCTACTGGCTCTGTGCGAACTCCTGGAACACTGACTGGGGCGAGAACGGTGAGGAACAGCCTTCTTTTTAAACTTTTGCCAATGCTCAGGTTTTAACAATCACTTATATTATTTGTCTTTAGGTTTCTTTAAAATTTTGCGTGGGTCAGATCACTGTGGCATTGAATCTGAGATTGTAGCTGGCATCCCAAAATAGAAGTAAGCAAAACTGAAATGTTTAAATTAACAGTTATTTTACGTTGTAAAACTTAAGTATGTAAACTACTTGGCCTATAAACATGTTGACCTTTTTAATGGATGCCTATTCACCTCAATATTTTCCACCCACAGGTTTTAACTTGGATAATTTTATGTGATTTCCAGAGGATGACGCACTCCCACATTTTACATGCATTTTTTTAGTCAAAAATTTTAACAATCTTGCTACCTAATATTAAACCATAGACTATTGTTAGGGACTGTCATTTCCTTATTGCCTTATTGCTGCCATACAATGTCTAATAAATTAGTTGGACACTTTTATGATAATTCTGTATAATTGTATTTGTATTGTATGCATGTATCTGGGCTGTTCAGTTTCGGTTTTACTGTCATTGCAATTAAGTGTGTGTGTAAAAAAGAAAAGAAACTTTGTTTTTTAAATTTCTTGTGTACGTATTGTGTTCATGGCTCTGACTGTGTTTTGCTTTGCCACAATTTCCGCTTTAGTGGACATAAAGAGGGGGGGGCGTAAACACGAGAAGTGGAGTGGATTTGTTTGTGCTCGGAGCACCGAGAGTACCCGGAAGTACCCGGGAGTACCCTTATGGTAGGATCATCATATTTTAATAGATCCATGGATCATCCTGAACAAAAGACTTGGTTGGTTTCATTATTTTATCAACGATTATGAAACTAGATATTCGGATGTCAAATAGTGTCCATGCATGTTCCTGCAGTAGTATTAAACGTAGTATTAAACGCAGTATTTCCGTGTATGTACATGTACTTAAGCACCGCTCGGACGGGAGGTTCTTGTAGACAAAACCAGCGGCCCCTCCTGGTCCTGCCCTCTGAGGTGGAGCCTGTGTCCGGATCCGCGGACCCACAGTAAAATTCAGTCAGATTAAACTATGGAAGGAGGAGTGAGGGTGTCCTGGGTTAAGTATGGACCTGTAGTGTCCTTATTCGTAGTGTTTTTGGCCTTGTGGTTCCGCTCGTCGGAGCGCACGGTGCTGGATGACCGGCTGGACACGGTCTTATCCTCTTTACTACGCGCCGAACGAAAAGTCGGGATCGACGATGTCGCCAGACCTAAAGTGGCCATTGGTGAGTGCATGTGCTGTGTAAACCTCCTCAAACTCGACTAGCAGACCTGAATAATGTTAAATCTAGAGTTTTATCGTAGCTGAATGTTGAAACACTCTCTGTATATTATGCAGTAAATTATCGAGGGTAACGTGGTAAAGCTAATGTAAACAAATGTAGCCTGTGTCATAATCAAATAAACTATGTAAGATTACTTTTATATATGGGGGAATCATTTGTTGACCCCGTCCACAGAGCTAGAATCTATAATGGGAATAAACCACTTCTGCATTTTGGGGCTGTTTACTACTGTGGGATGAATCGTGTGAATTGTGAGTTTTGACAGGTGGATTGTCTTGCTTTGTCTCAAACCCGCTCAAGGCGTCATTACTCATTTGCATTTTGTTTACCTAAAAAGTATTTCTCCATAATAGTTTCTCTCTGTGATTTTACTCTTGAAACGTTTTCACAGGAAACAAGCTTAATGCACCTTGCAGGAAGTGAATAGTTTTTCTACAGTAGACAGGTGCTCCAAGGAGCACATTTAGAGACATTTAATACAGCAGCTGAGGCTAAATCAGCATGTGTAATTCTACAAGCTATAGGCACTCACGCCTCTCATGTTGCTCCTGACACAGCATGTATCTGCCATGCTTACACCCCAGCACCATTGGCAGTGGCTGGTACCCTCTTCTATCTGTGCTTTTTGTCTATTTATATGATTTGTTCTGCAGGTTTTGGGGGCTGTGCAGATTTACTGGTGGATGGAGTGTCGCTGCTAAATAAGATTGGTCTAATTCCTTCAGAGCAACCCCTGCATCATGATTACCTGGAAAACACTGAGCAACTTGCTCAGAGCTTTGCTTATTTCTTTGCACCTGGAGCTGCTGCAGAGTAAGTGGTGTTAAGATCGGACAAAGGCAGATTGTCTTTAAATCAAAAACACCCCTGCAGAATGATCTGTTGTCCTGAATGCCTCAGATAAGTCATGTACATTATTGATTGCTTGCTTTTGGCATTGCACACCCCATCCTAATTAGTTTGTTTTTCTTGGGATATTATTTGTTAATAACAGGTTTATCCAGCTTATCCCTGTTTTATCTGGTTTGTGCTTGTGCAGGCGCTTCATGATAAATGACACACTTTTTAGTGAGTTGGTTGAAGCTTCCCGTGACCTGCCCGGTAACAGATGGTCAATAGGGGGTAATGCCCCAGTAATGGCCGGTCGCCTGGCAAAAGAGGGATGTGATGTGCTGCTCGGGGGAAGCTTCAGCCCAGACTTTACTGATGTCCTGTCTGAGCATATTACAGGTACAAGCAAATACAACTGCCATTTAACATATAGCTACAATCTAAGTAGCTTTTTTCAGCACGTGGTCACTGTCCTCTGACTTGAGCCCTGGTTCAACTCTTTGCTTGTATTTGCTGCTCTTTTTCAGTGGCAGGAAAAATACTGGAAGAGCCAGATATTCACCTAATCTTGGAATATCCAGTGGGTGCTACTTGGGGACCATATATGTCACGTAGGGCTAATAGGTATAGGCCTCACTTGAAATGTTTACACTGTTCACATTTCACAGCTGGCTACTAATAAGTGTTGACTTTTGCTATTGTGATTTAGATACATTATACACAGTGATGATCATAACCCATACCTGGACTCAATGGAGGAATTTGCTAAGAAACTAACAGACTTTAAGCCAGATCTTCTTGTAGTGGGTGGGCTACAGATGATGGATAGTTTCCCCTTCCAAACAGGTGAAAATACAATATGTTTTAACAGCTTCATTTATGTTGTTGTTATTATACTTATTACAGTTTTTTTTCTCATTATTTCAGGTGAACGTGATTCTCTTCTATCTCGTCTGTCGGATCTTATTTCCTCCTCATCAGCCAAACTTGGTACTCACTTTGAAATGGCCAGTTTTGTTGAAGAAAGTATCATGGAAGACCTACTACATTATGTTATACCTTATGTATGGATTGATATTTAAGAAACCATTGAAATAAGTGCGTGAAGTTTGACTGAATATGGTTTATCTTCTTGTCCGTAGGCTGATTCTTTAGGGATGAATGAACAAGAGCTTCCAAACTTGCTCAGCCTTCTTAAAGGATCCAACATCACCGTATTATCAGATCCAAATCCTCGTGTAGCCACCGTCTTGGACCAGATGAGGGAAGTCTACCGTATCCTTAACCAGCGCTACAAACTCGCAGTGACGACCGAAGGCGACCAAACTAGAATGAAGCCGCTGACTCGACTTCATGTTCACACGCTGGCCTTCCAAGCCATGATCGTCACGCGAGGGGCCCAGTGGAAGAACACGATGTCCGCCACCGCCAAGGCCTCGCTCACTGCCAACCGCCATGTTTGTGGATCTAATGATATTGATCTCAGCAAGGCGAGACTAATCATGGACGACTCGTTCTCAGTGAGCAGACAGGAAGGAAGTCAGCGCATCCCTCTTCAAGAAAGCAGGCCCGTGAGCTGCTGGTACGAACAGGACTACGAGATCTGCGTGGCGCCTGTATTGGTTTGTACCGAAGTTTACCAAACAGCGGGTGGAGGCGATAACATCTCCGCCGCTGGCCTGGTTCTGCAAATCTAGTCTTAAAATGTGATTTAGGAAACTTGACATGCAAAATTACCACTGCTGCAAATGCAAGTATTGAATGTGATGCTAACTTCTTCTATACGGTCGGCATTAATGAGGATTTATGCATTTCCTTTGTGGTAAAATCAGGTCAACCCTTTTACAGCAACTCACTTGAAAAACTTAGCCTTATTGCAACACTAAAGCCTTGGGTCTGAGGAAACGTGGTGATCTGGATAAAATAAATCAGAGTAGCAATGCATCATAATGTGGTATCAAAGTTTGCAGAATAGTTTTTTTATAATACTTAAACCACTATGCAGCAAAATGTTCAACTGTAAGGACATAGATGAATATTTGACAACATAATAATTCCACTTACTACCTTTTTGTTTTAAAAGTGAAATAAAAACGTAACTAGGGGCAGCATAAAAGTCAGCCACTGTTCTTCCCATTTAGTGAAAACACATTTGCATCTTTGTTATTTTTTTTCCATTGCATTAAGTGTGATATACAGCAGTGCAATAATACAAAAGCATTGTCAAAAGACCACTGGTAGCTGGATATGTCAATTCAAGTTCTCTACCTCCTGCTCTTGTCTTATGCTGGTTCTATTTTTGTTATTATACTCTGGACCAAATGATGGAAAATTGTTGCAGTTGATTTGGCTTTTAGTTATACTAGTATTGTCTGATTTCATTGATAAGGGAGGACAGGAAAATATGCTGCTAAATAAAAAAAATCCTTGCAGAGATATAAAATAATATATTAAATGCATTCTATTGTTTCTGTATGAGCCATTTTGATGCAACTAGACTGATCAATAATACTTCTGATACTTTGATACGTGGAAATCTTACATTCCGGTATGTGTGTGTATATATTGGATAATTTTCGGTGGAGTGTTTGTTTATTTATTGACTCAAAATCCCTGTAAATCACTTGTGTGAAAGAAATATCTATTCATGTAATTTTCCAATTGGTTTCATTTCATGTACTGAGATTGTCTGGGTGTGTTAATTGCAAATTTGCCTTACTTGGATTGTTTTCATAAAGGGCGTGTTTACTTACCCATGTCTTTTTTTTGCATAACAATATTGAGTCAAGTTATGCTGTAAAACACAAATATCCTAAGAGCTTTGAAGATCGGTTGTCATCTAGTACAATTTTGTTATCACTGAAGCCTTAGATAAGTCATATCAGCCATTTCTATTTAGTTCTGACTGTTTCATGCATGTAAGCAGTTTGATGCAGATAAAAAAAGCTTTGCTGAATTGGCTTAGTTTCTTTTCCTTTTGTGCTGACATATTTTGGCTTATTTCTATTGCCAGTCGCTGATCTTACATTATCATCTGAAATTAGTGTTTTAGGCTGTAAACAGAACACATGCATGTGCTTTTGGTCTATGCTTTTTACTTTATATATTTGAATGCATTTTGATCACATTTGTTATACTTCAATTAAGGTTATCACAAAAGTTTTACGGGCCCTTATTACACTGATTTCTGATCTATGATGTAATGTTGCGTCATCACAAACATACCTGGAGTTGTTTTGTTGCATTCCCTGCATATTTAGGCTGTATTCTTCTCTCAAACAGAAGACACTCTCTTCCACCTTGTGATGTCTTGGGCTTATACAGGAATTGCTCCATTATGTTTTTTTTTAAAATAATACTTTTACTCCATACACTTTCACTAGACTCATTTGGGATGATTTCAGCTCCTGAAATTGCCGGTCTCTACTGAACAAAAGGTAAAAGCTGTTAACTTGAAAACTATTGCTTCATGACATCACAAGGTGGCTTGTGGTTTGTCATGAAGCAATAGTTGGAGATGTAGGCAGACTAATAAAGGATTACTCAAACGGGAAGTCACAAATGTGATGAAAAAACACAAATCCAGGAATGTTTTTGAGGAGGTAACTACACTAATAATGTGAATGTGACTTGAAACTCACAAGTCGTAATTTAGGACATTCAAGAAAAAACACAAATAGTGAAAGGTTTGATATTTTAACAGGCCCCCACCCCCCTAAAAAAAAAGTTGGCTACATTACATAAAATCTATATGTCACAGTCAATAGTTAGTTCATCAATGAGGTCTTTGTAATAGATGACATTGTTCTTTTGGTCAGTGAGAGCGGTCAACATCTCATCCATCTCTTCCTGAGTAAATACCTCACCTGTGTCAGACAACAGAGGAAATAAGTCTTAAGGGATCATTTGCATGCTTCCTCAATGCAAAGACACACATTTGTTTAAAAACCAATACAAACAAAGCCAACTGGACGGTTTTTACCTTCCTGCATCATATATTTGGTCAGTTCTTCTGGTTCCAAATAACCTTTCTTTTCCTTGTCCAAAACCTGTCAAAATGCAAATAAATTCACAACTATAATTTTCACAACTTTAGAAAAAGGTTTTGGCAGCTCAAATATGACTTAAAACACATATGCAGCTCTTGACCTTAAAAGCCTGAAGAAGTTTGTCTTCAGGAATTGGAGGGTACCTGATCGAGAGCAGAGGTTTTAGATTAACAAGTAAGCAATTTCAGTGTTTTTATAAACTTAAACACACAAACCTTTTCTCCAGTAAAACTTTTGTCATGACAGGAAGAAATTTTTCCAGATGGATGTACCCAGTATGGTCCTCTTCTACCTGGTTACAAGACATTGACACAGGTCTTAGTTTATGTGCACAGTGGGTTAAATGATGAAGAAACTGATGTGCATTTTACTTCAGTATAGACCGCAGTCTCACATCATTAACATTATGCAGTGTTTATATCTTTTACCTGTGCTATGAAATCATGGAGATCTGCTTGACAAGGGAAGCAACCCAGGGAAAAGATGATAGTACCAATCTCTCTAAAAGCACAAGGGAAACATCGTTGGCCTTTATATTTCTTTCAGTGAGTGACACATCCAATGCAATCCTGTGCTTTATTGTATTTTCCCTTTGGCATACGATTTACTGTATTGACACATATTTTAAGTGAATTTACAAGAAATGACTAGAATCCAGAAGTGGATCCATAACAATGATAACTTAGCCTAATGAGTGGCTGTGTTCACCTCACATCCACAGTGTTGTTAGCGTCATAGTCAAAAGCTTCAAAAGCCGCTTTAATCTTCTTGTGGGCGTCTGCCGCCATAGCCTCTGAGAGCAGAATAATATAAACAGTTAGAAAATATTAACTTACCTCTTTATAAAGATAATTGTGTTTTACAAACCTGCGCTCTGCTTGTGCGCCGCCATCTTTTTTTTTTAACTCGTTGTTACCCTGTTGCTTGGCAACAAGTAATTTCTGACACATGCACGTGTCAGCGAGCGATAAAAATGTACTTAAATCTATCCATCTATTTTCTCCCGCTTAATCCAGCTGGGTGCCCATTACTCTGTGCACCAGACCCAGACCCTATGAGCCCCTCTGCAGGTGGTGAGCCCACAGGAGGGAGGGACTTCCCTATGGTCCCTGACTGTAAACTGTTCATAGGGTGTTACATGTTTTTGGTTGATGGGGGGAAACCGGAGTACCCAGAGGAAACCCATCCAGACACGGGGAGGAACATTTGTTGTTATTAAAATCACTAAGTAAGAATTATTTGTCAGTTTTATTCAGTCTTTGAAGTTTATAGAAACAATTATAATATATAATTAATAATAATAAGGATGCATGCAGTCTGTATAAAAACTTTACCATAACAACATACCCTTTAAACATTCTGGGGCTTAAAATAAGTGCAAACATGAAACATCCAATTTTTCCAAAATGAGTCATGGCCTAAATATGAAATAGTGCATCTCTTCTCATAAATAAATAGGCCTATCATTAATTAGTAATTACCATTCCAAAGCAATAAAACCAAATAAATGCACATGAAATCTAAATCCCACATCTCTATATTTCTGGTTGTCCTTGGTGTACAGGCACATGCACAGGTTCAGTCTGTTCTGCTGTTGCGTCTTGTGTTTTTTGTGGAGCATGTTCCTCTCCTGCTGACTCAGGGCCGCCCACCATCTCTGTCTCTTCTTTTTGTGGATGTGTTTCTGTCTTAAGTTCCACTTCATTCTGAGCACTCTCATTTTGGTCTTGTATAGCTTCTTCGAGCTTAATATTGTAAGGAAATGTAAAGGAAAGGTTAATGTCAGATTACTGGAACGTCTGATTACAGGTTTTGTCCAGGGGCATTACCTGCGTTTGAAGTAATGGGGGTGAAAGTAGCTCAGAGGGACTGAATAGACCATCATGATTTAGATCTTGAGTCTGTAGTAAAAAGTCCACCAAAGACACCACCTACAAAGCAAATTGGTAATGAACTGTATAACTATGAACAAACAACAGATCAAAAGCATATTAATTTACCTCATTATATTGATAAACTACAGCAGGTTTGTGAAAGGCATTGTAATCTGAAAGTAATTTTATCATCTCCAGCCCATCCAGGAATCCATTGCGGTCATAGTCATGAAGACGGAGAAGGAAGAACACCTCTGGAAACGCACAAAAAAGCAGAGGCCGTGACATGATAAAGGTTTATGTGCACATTATAGCTCTGAAGTCTAATAATACATCTCATTTTATTGGTGATTGGTTTTACCTTGTTCCTTGGAGTTGATCTCTGGTCGACCCTCGCCCTCCTTCAAAACTGAATCAATGTAACTTTGGAGCAACCTGATAGTAATAAAAATGTCATTGTTTTGCTATGTACCAAATAAAACATGCAACCAGTCCCACGGTGACAAAGGAGAAAAATAAGAAAGTAATTGTGAAAAGATTTCTTATCATTTTAGTGAGATAAATTCGTCTAAATAGTTCTACAATCTTGAGTGCTCTGACAATCATGTTCCACAACCAAAGTCCACTCAGGTCATAAGGTTTGTTCATGCTGTTTTATAAATGAGGATTCCTGATGCTCACCTGTCGCTCTCCTCTCCAGACTGGAAAGGATTGACCAGTCCAGCAGGCGTGTCTTCATTCCTAAGAGAACAACAAATCAACAAAAACAGTTGTGTACATTTTGCATACCACTATTATCTAGAAAATAATGTAATGAAAATAACTATTTATCATCTTTAAGTTTGTTCCCTATTCTTTGATTAGACAAAAGGAATCATTCCAATTCTACCGCTGATGTTACTGAAGGTTACGCTGTATAAAGTGTAATGGTCTAACTCATGAATGATTAACTAATGATTAACTAATTGCACACAGGGAGTGTGAAAGGGGCGTGTGCAGCCACTGGTGTTACCTGAGTGTCCCGGGCTGACCTGGGGACGCCAGGCTCAAGAGCAGAAGAGAGAAACCGGACAGGACTGACCAGCTCAGAGGTGCCATGATCTGAACAAAAAACAAAGCAATGTACACACCAAAATCATACTTAGGCCTTTGATCTGTTTTTAAGATGTTCATTAAGGATTTGGATGCTCTATTCGGGTTTGGATAGTAATGAAAACAATGAAATAACATAGGCTAAACAACTGTAGCTCTATGCATTCAAAAATGTGCCAATGCTTGTCCTCTGTAAGCCTACCTTTTACCTTTTATAGGACTTATTTGAGAAAAAAAACAACAAAACAAAACAAAAACCGTAAACAGTGAATATCCCGGTATCTTTACGCGCTCATGTCTCTGCAGCAGCAGCACATCTGCCTGTCCGCCCTTCGCGCTCCTTGCTGCAGTGCGCAACGCTGAGCTCCAGGCTCCGGCTCCCGCTGCCACGAAACCCTGAGCTGTTTTGGTCAATGACAGAGTCCACGTGGAAGGAGGTAGGAAAGGAAAGTACCAGCAAGGCCGCTACTGCGCCTGCGCAGTGCGCTCACGCGTATTTTAACTTTTCCATTGGCATCCTCACCACGCGCCAGACGGTGCCAAACTGGCACTAAACTGCTGCAATAACCACTAGAAGAGAACATGTAAGCATATAGGCTATGGTTTTGTTGGCAAAAATGTTCTGTGTAACCAGTGATCATCTTCTGCACGTTCAGTGTGGATCATAAAATACATGACCATTTAGTGCTTCTCCAGTGGCGTGTAAC
The DNA here is from genome assembly GCA_000787155.1 of Scartelaos histophorus. Lineage (NCBI taxonomy): Eukaryota > Metazoa > Chordata > Actinopteri > Gobiiformes > Gobiidae > Scartelaos > Scartelaos histophorus. The sequence goes on along the minus strand of KN497005.1, from coordinate 6,554 downwards.
TCTGTAACAGAGATGGACATATTATGATGACAAGGGAACAGCAGGCTACTTGTTTTTTCTTATTGTTTACTATTGATACACTTACATATTTTAAGGGAATACTTGGAGTATTCTGAACTTTTGGCATTTTTCGACGCACCACCACTAGATGTCTCTAAAACCTAATTAGGCTGTAGCTTCAATGCAAAATGTAGAGGTTTGTTGCAACGCTACAAAATTTAATTTTGAGCTTAAATGTAGGATTAAAGAATACTTTGATGTCCATTTGGAGGACGCCCGATGTGTGTTAAATGTTTTCAATCAAAATAGGAGACTACATAACACCATATACAGTTAATTAAGACAAAATAATATGCATTTTGACAGAAGCTTTCCTACAAACAGTGCTTGGCGATGTCAGGATGAACAATAATGTATGTTTTAATTCAGTAATTGTAGATCTTTTCCTTAGACAGAAAGACAGGTGCTACATTTTAAATTATTGATCTTGTATTTTTACGACATCTATGGATCCCGAAGGAGAACTTCATTATTGTAAAGGCTTTTGGGTGAAGGTCAGTGCCCCCAGAATACTTTATGGTACTCATATATTACTTCATCCTTCACCTCATTGTGTACTTCAGGTCACGGGCCCTTGCTGCTCACGGAAACCAGGGTTCGTGCTGAAGCTGTTGACATCAGTCTCTGCTCAAGCATCTTCTCATTATTCTGCCATGCCTTATTTAGTTGCTTATTTGGCACACACTAAACCCATTAATCAGAAATAATGAGTCCAGCCTGCGGTGGCCAAACACTAAAACCCCGAGTAGTAAAGTACAGTAAGAAAAAAGATAAAGGCTCTTGCTTTTAACTGTAGAATATAATGCAGGGTATATGATACACCAAAATGTGTCTATTTCCCTTAAACTTGATGACAAAATAGTATTATTTCTCATTAAAAACAAATAAAAACTTTCATATGAGTTTCGTAAACATACAGAAGACAGACCATCCGTACCATTTAGTACACTAGTAGTACACTAATACTACTAGTACTAGTGTACTACTAGTGTACTTATCCATCCATCAACCTCGTCTGAACTCTCCCCCAAACCTCCTGTCTTACTATGAGCAGAAGCTGGAGAACTCTTGATTACAAAAACCTAAACCAGTCTGAAACAATTGAATCTCGTTTTGATCAAAACTGTATTGCTGTAATTGCACAGCCCTAAAATACATGAGTTTTCACACAGTCAAAAGCTGCAGCAGGGTCAGGCTGGTGCGTGACTCATTACTTCACAGCTGGCTGGTGCCTAAACATCCCACTGACACTCACTTACAGGAAGAAAGATTAGTTCGTAATTGTTAACATGAGCTTCTGCCTGTGGTGGCAAGAGCGGCATGTTCAATTGTAAACTTTCTGATTCTTATAATAAAGACCATCATTTATCATAGTAAAAAAAATCTCAAAATTCTGCAAAAAGGAAGGCAGTGATATTTATGCTTCTGTGAGTAATTTTACAGTCCTTTCACTTTTGTCACTGACACGTAAAGCTACCATTTGTAATCAGATTGGCCAACTTCATGTATTCTCATATAACACCACTAAATGCTATTATTACTGCTGTCTGATAGTGTGTCAGCTTTGGCACAGAAGAAGACCAGAGAGCACAAGTGAGTCTGAACAAAGCCCAGCCCTTTCTCCCAGTATTCTGTCTCTGTACTGATGTACTCCTGGTACAGACTTGTGGGTACAGACTCAGGAAATGGACTGGAGGAGGTCACAGGCTCACACTCAGTTCTTTTTGGGACAGGTGGACTTGATGAAAACACAGTAAAAAAAAAGGGGTAATAAAAGCCAATAGTAAATATGAAACTAATAAACAAAGCATTATCCTTATCCAAAATACAGTATATCCTAACTATTGTAACTCATCAGTCCTCGTCATCATTAAGGCTTAATGTTTGATCTTGAATTGACTATTCTGGTTGACATTTTGATTAAAAGTAATACATTTTGCTCACAAACAATAAAATATCCATCTTTAGACTATTTATTCACTATTAAAATTTAGACAAAATTTTCTGTGCTGCACTGAGGTCCTGAGTGTGAGATGGTTCTTGATGGTTCAAATGGCACTAGCATGTCACAGATGTACTTTGATGCTAGGTCATGGAGAGACATTTACATGAGCAGAGTCGCTTTAAAGTCTGTTCTCTGACCCACAGGAGCCAGTGCACAGATCTGAGGACTTACGTGCTTGTACTTTGGGGTTTTAGTCAGGACCAGAGCAGCGTTGTGGACGTTCTGCTGCTGCCTCACAACTTGTTTGGAGAGGCCAGTGAGCAGCAGAGTCTAACCTACTAGAAGACAAATGGATAAGTCTCTCCAAGTCTGGTTTGATTTTTGCTGTTTTTAGATGGTAAAAGGCTGCAGATGTTATTGATTTGATGTGGCTGCTAAAGTCCATTAATAAATGACTGCTGACACTGGGCCAAAGACGATTATTGTCATTGTATTGTAAACTAATTAGGCCTAACTGTGAGGAAACTGAAGCAATGAAATCCTACACATCTAGTATAAAACAAAGGATTACAAGGCTATATGAATCTGCACAATTAAGGAGAACTGTTACATGTAAAACCATGTGAAGTAAGTGACAAATAAAAGTCATTCCATTCCATTTGATCATCCATTGCACTGATTTCTATAAAAAAGCCTAATTATTGTTACTACGTTATCAGTAGCCTATACTACAAAAAATACTATATACTAAAAAAAATGAGAATATGAATTCCCTTGACCTTATCTGGTGAAGTACTCTGATGAATAAAGAAAATAATACTCCAAGGACTAAATGTGTTGGATTTGTAGAGGACTTGCCCATCTCTAAAAATCTCTAAACCACAATGAAACTGTATTTGTGGTAATGTTTTTGTATTTGTCCTAAACTCTCAAGGTGAACGATCTGTGCTTCTTTTATCCTGCGTAATGTTTTTGTATTTGTCCTAAACTCTGTGCTTCTTTTATCTTGTTCTATTTTAACTTTTTCATGTCTGAGCTCTTTTTTTGATTGCCATCTCTGTCAGTCCATATAACACTAACCCACTTCATGCCTCTCTTATGAACCTTTTTTTCTTTTTCGGTGGGTTTAGAATACCACGTGACAAGTATTACAAACCAGTATTGGTAACAGGGGCTGCAGAGAGACTGTGGGTTTTGATTGTCTTTAGCATAGTCCGAGTGCATTCACACACATGCTCCCTCTGCACACATGTGGCTCAGGCCTTTCCCCCAAAGTTATGTAACACAGATAATGCTGCGGCTCCACAGTCAAAACCATTTGTGCTATTTTTAACCCTGGAGCCCCCCATAATACAAACAGCTCTTTACCTTAATAATGAAAACCACTTTTTGTACTCTCACAATTGTTGTCTGTGTATTTATATTCATAATCCGGTATTTCAGATCTGTTTTGTTATTTTGAGATATTGTAACTGTTCAAACTAAGTATTAAACAATGCACAGATTCTGGTATTCCCAAAGAAAAGACACAAAAATTGAAAAAGAAAATCAGATGTGAAGGTAAAACAAAAGAAGCTCTACTGTTTGACTCATGTCGTATTCATATAATTCCTTCACAATAGAATGACTCACATGGGAAGAGTAACCAAAACTTTTACTCCAGTTTTACATCAAACAAAATAGTCTCAAGTAGAGGTTAAATTATGATGTCAGAAAACTTCTCTGAAAAGTACAATACTCTAATGCATCAGGAAGCTACATGTGACATTATCAAAAATCCCATTTGGCATTTTGTGGTGCTTCTCTAAACATTTGTAGATTTGTCTATAAGTGATTGTTTCCAGTTGTGTTGTGCATGAGTGGATACGTGGACACACTTACTTAGCGTGTCTGAAATATCTGCTGTCACATTCCACACACTAACTCTGTTGGTTTCAGCTAATTACCGCCACAGGAAGCTCTGACCTGGCTGAACATGGGGGCTCTGGGTCCAGGCACCTGACACACACACACACACACACACACACACGTTATGCTTGGACTGCTCTTAATTACACGTTTACATCCGGCGACACAATGTTCTGTAGTTCCCCGTGAATCTGAGGAGGCCGTCAGGACCAATCATCAGAACACAACCTGCCCACAGGTTCAATCTGTGTGTTACTCATATTTATCCTACACAGTGATCCACAGTATAGAATCAGTTCAGTTTTATTACCATTGTCAGGGAACAAAATGTACAAACTATGAACTTTGCAGTATGGTACAACAAAAAGCAGTGAATAATAGTAATAAATATAAACTGTGATAAAATAACGACCAGCTGTTGTATTATACACTATAATATTATAATGTTTGCATTCAGTATATGCACATACTCTCTGAAGTTCAGTACAAATGCCCAAGAAAGTGATAGTGGAAAATGTAAGGAACCTGTTTAGGTGATTAGGGGTGGTTGTTATGGTGACCTCAGAGGAAACCACATGTTTCCATGTAAAAAACTATTTAATGTTTCCATCTGTAGATCTATGCCTCCACTTCCTGTATCTTCTTTTCTCCCTCTTGTCTCCAGTGACTCTTCTTTGTGCCACTGACAAAAGGCTGCGGTACTCAACCATGAATAGATTACCAGCATGTCTGCCAAAAATTAAATAAACTTATGAATGGAGCTTTAGAGCTCCTTTGTCTTACTTTTTTTGGTTTAGAAGTTACTAGGGGCAACCCACAATGTCAAATCATTAAATTTTCAAGGATCACCTGGCAATCTCCCAAGGCACAATAATCACTCATTTCTCATTAAAATCTTGTATTTAAATGCTCAGTGTTAACAGCTTGAACAAAGAGTGTGTAAAAATACACCGATAATTTACAGGTCATAAGTTGGCTCATATTGTGTTACCATAATAGAAGCAAAAGTTGACATAAGTCGTGTTGATATCAAAAATAATGAAACATCTAAATACAGTTCTATTAAGTGGTGTGCAAATACCAGTTTGGCTATGCTTTGCACTTGTTACATACTAATAAATGACTGGAAAACAAGTTTTAATGACACTTGCATACGCATGATCATAGCAGTGCAAATTGTGTGTAGCTAATTAGTTGTAATTATTATGGCACACACTGTCTGAACTATAATAAAGCCAGTGCATGAGACATGACTCACAAATTGGCAGATATTCTGCACGAAACCAGTCATCCTCATTTGTCTCAAAGACCACCAACTCACTGTGACGTCTATTAAATGAATAAATATTGAAGGTATGTAGAAATATTTGGTTTGGCAAAGCAATTCTGCAAAGATTTATGCCTAGTTTGCATGGTAGACATGAATTGCAAATGAAATCATTCGAAAACAGAAAGATATTTAACTAAATAAACTTGTGTGAAAAGCCTCTGGACTCCACTGCAAAACCCACACTTGTTTTATTGATTACACGAGGATCTATAGCTCTGGAGAGGCAGGTCACAGTTATAAATAATATTACACACCAAACCAGAAACAGCAGACACTCCTGCAGAGTCATCCCATAGAACAGCCGGAATGGTGCCACATTTAGACAGGTGGGGTCATATGGACAAGGCTCAAAAGTTCTGGCTGGAGGTGAGCTCATGATCTATTTTAAGATGGAAACATTTATAGTGGGTCCACTGAGACAAAAACGGCCAAAATAAGATAAATGTTTAGTGTTCAAGTTACGCTTGAAATAGCATGTCTAAAATCCTTCAGTTGTCCGAGTCCATAGAACAAGACAATTTAATTCTGTCAACTGGACAAACATTCTGAGGAGTGGATATGTTTTGCCACATCCATGTAGCTTCTCCAGTTCTGTATATCTTAGATTTTTGCCTCAACATGTAACCAGTGTGGACCCTGAAAATGATTAAATGTCTCTAGATGGAGCGGAGTCATTGATTTTTTTAATGTGATTGTTTGAGTCTTGTCGAAACATTTGTTCATAAAAACTTTAATGACCAAAATAAATAAATAAATAATGATGAAATGTCTATTTGATCCAAAACATAAAATGAAAAGTTACAGATTTGAAAATGGTTTCCTGACTTTTCATCAGGCAAACCTCCTTCTCTTGTGACTTTAGCAGAACTATAAAAAGCTCAACACAGATAAGGCTCAGGTGTGTGTCATTCATAGGCTACTATAGCTACTAGGTTTGCCTTTCCTTTTGTAACACAGCTCCCAGTGTGCACTCAGTATCCAGTTTAGAACACATTTCCACTCTGTGGGCAAGTTTTATCTAAATATTTTCAACCAGCTTAATTTAATGTTCACATGTTATCATTCTGTCTCATAGACGCGCGTGTATAAACCACTTTGGTTTCTGTTTAGGCTCTTAAAATACAGTTTTACAGACGCCTCCCTGAGCGACCCCTACACGTCCACCCATTGACCCCTCCCCCGTCCCCCCTGTGGCATCCCGCGGCGCTGGGCTCAAAAGCCAGAGCGCACCGGAGCGCCTGGACACAGAGTGGATGCCAAGAAGCGCCATCGCAGAGACACAAGTTTGGAGCTGCGCGGTGACGAAGCCTC
>JACN01122509.1:0-12064 GCA_000787155.1 Scartelaos histophorus | reverse complement strand
GCTAACTCATTCAAGCAAAGACACTCACCCTTCCTGCCTTGCTAAGTTCCTCTGCTCCATTCCCTCCTCTTCCTCCTGCTGAGGTTCCCTTTGCTCCTCGGTCTGCGCCCTCCTCTCCTCCTGCTTAGCCCCTTCCTGCCTTGCTAAGTTCCTCTGCTCCATTCCCTCCTCTTCCTCCTGCTGAGGTTCCCTTTGCTCCTCGGTCTGCGCCCTCCTCTCCTCCTGCTTAGCCCCTTCCTGCCTTGCTAAGTTCCTCTGCTCCATTCCCTCCTCTTCCTCCTGCTGAGGTTCCCTTTGCTCCTCGGTCTGCGCCCTCCTCTCCTCCTGCTTAGCCCCTTCCTGCCTTGCTAAGTTCCTCTGCTCCATTCCCTCCTCTTCCTCCTGCTGAGGTTCCCTTTGCTCCTCGGTCTGCGCCCTCCTCTCCTCCTGCTTAGCCCCTTCCTGCCTTGCTAAGTTCCTCTGCTCCATTCCCTCCTCTTCCTCCTGCTGAGGTTCCCTTTGCTCCTCGGTCTGCGCCCTCCTCTCCTCCTGCTTAGCCCCTTCCTGCCTTGCTAAGTTCCTCTGCTCCATTCCCTCCTCTTCCTCCTGCTGAGGTTCCCTTTGCTCCTCGGTCTGCGCCCTCCTCTCCTCCTGCTTAGCCCCTTCCTGCCTTGCTAAGTTCCTCTGCTCCATTCCCTCCTCTTCCTCCTGCTGAGGTTCCCTTTGCTCCTCGGTCTGCGCCCTCCTCTCCTCCTGCTTAGCCCCTTCCTGCCTTGCTAAGTTCCTCTGCTCCATTCCCTCCTCTTCCTCCTGCTGAGGTTCCCTTTGCTCCTCGGTCTGCGCCCTCCTCTCCTCCTGCTTAGCCCCTTCCTGCCTTGCTAAGTTCCTCTGCTCCATTCCCTCCTCTTCCTCCTGCTGAGGTTCCCTTTGCTCCTCGGTCTGCGCCCTCCTCTCCTCCTGCTTAGCCCCTTCCTGCCTTGCTAAGTTCCTCTGCTCCATTCCCTCCTCTTCCTCCTGCTGAGGTTCCCTTTGCTCCTCGGTCTGCGCCCTCCTCTCCTCCTGCTTAGCCCCTTCCTGCCTTGCTAAGTTCCTCTGCTCCATTCCCTCCTCTTCCTCCTGCTGAGGTTCCCTTTGCTCCTCGGTCTGCGCCCTCCTCTCCTCCTGCTTAGCCCCTTCCTGCCTTGCTAAGTTCCTCTGCTCCATTCCCTCCTCTTCCTCCTGCTGAGGTTCCCTTTGCTCCTCGGTCTGCGCCCTCCTCTCCTCCTGCTTAGCCCCTTCCTGCCTTGCTAAGTTCCTCTGCTCCATTCCCTCCTCTTCCTCCTGCTGAGGTTCCCTTTGCTCCTCGGTCTGCGCCCTCCTCTCCTCCTGCTTAGCCCCTTCCTGCCTTGCTAAGTTCCTCTGCTCCATTCCCTCCTCTTCCTCCTGCTGAGGTTCCCTTTGCTCCTCACTCTGCGCCCTCCTCTTCTGCTCCTGCTAAGCCCCATCCCCCTGCTAGGCCCCACCCTCCCCGTCCTGTGAAGCACCACCTGCTTGCTCCTCCTGATATCAAGGTTCTCTGTTCTGTGTCCAGGTGATCTCAAAACATCCACTTGTCCATTGTCTGGCCCATAAGAGAGGGAGATGTCATCTGGCTGGTCTGGAGGCCTAGGAGGAAGAAATACTTCCACCGTCAACGGGCCATAAGACATCGTTTGCAATGGTCCAGACAACAACTGCTCCTCCTCCAATGGGCGAGATGACGCCTCCTTCTCCTTCAGATCCCTGACTGCTCCTCCTGCTACACCCCTGCTTGCTCCTCCTGCTACACCGCTGTCTGCTCCTCCTGATATCCAGGTTCTCTGTTCTGTGTCCAGGTCATCTCGAAACCTCCACTTCTTGAGCCAGCCAGACTCCTCCTCCAGACCAGCCAGATGATGCCTCCTCCTCCTCCTCCTCCTAGTATGGGCCAGACAACGCCTCCTCCTCCTCCTCCTCCTCCTATGGGCCAGACAACGTTTCTTCCCCCTAAGGGCCAGACAAGGAGGAGTAGGTGTCGTCTTACTGCTTTTTGGCCCAGAGGAGGAGGAGGAGGCGTTGTCTGGCCCATAGGAGGAGGTAGGGTTGTCTGGCCCATAGGAGGAGGAGACGTTGTCTGGCCCATAGGAGGAGGAGACATTGTCTGGCCCATAGAAGGAGGAGGCGTTTTTTGGTCCATAGGAGGAAGAGGTTTCGTCTGGCCCATAGGAGGAGGAGGAGGCATCATCTGGCTTTTGTAGTGGAGGAGTCTGGCTGGACCAAGAATTGGAGGTTTCGAGATGACCTAGACACAGAACAGAGAACCTGGATAGCAGGAGGAGCAAGCAGGGGTCTGAAAGAAGAGGAGGCGTCATCTGGCCCATAGGAGGAGGAGGCATTGTCTGGCCCATAGGAGGAGGAGGTGTTGTCTGCCCCATACTAGGAGGAGGAGGAGGCATCATCTGGCTGGTTTGGAGGAGGAGTCTGGCTGGCCCAAGAAGTGGAGGCTTTGAGATTACCTGGACACAGAACAGAGAACCTGGGTAAAAGGAGGAGCAGACAGCGGTGTAGCAGGAGGAGCAAGCAAAGGTGGAGCAAGAGGAGCAGACAGGGGTCTGAAGGACGAGGAGGCATCATATGGCCCATAGGAGGAGGAACAGGTGTTGTTTGGCCCATTGCAAAGGATGGTGTTGTCTGGCCCGCTGACAGAGGAAACATTGTCTAGCTTTCCTCCTTCTATGGGCCAGACAATTCCTCCTCTTCCTATGGGCCAGAAAACGCCTCCTTCTCCTATGGGCCAGACCACGCCTCCTCTTCCTAGGCCTCCAAACCAGCCAGACGATACCTCCTTCACCTAATTGCCAGACAACGCCTCCTTCTCTTATGGGACAGACAACGCCTCCTCTTATGGGTCAGACAATGCCTCTTTTTCTATTGGACCAGAAAATACCTCCTCCTCCTACTAAAGCCTAGACGCCTCCTCCTTCTCCTTTGGGTCAGACAATGCCTCCTCCTCCTAGGCTTCCAGACCAGCCAGACAACACCTCCTTCTCGTGTGGGCCAGACACAGCCTCCTATTATGGGCCAGAAAATGCCTCCTCGTATGGACCAGATGACACCTCCTCCTCCTTCAGACCCCTGACTGCTCCTCCTGCTACACCCCTGCTTGCTCCTCCTGATATCCAGGTTCTCTGTTCTGTGTCCAGGTCATCTCGAAACATCCACTTGTTGGGCTAGCCAGACAGCAGGAGGCGTTGTCTGGCCCTTAAAAGAGGCATTGTCTGGCCCATAAGGGAGGGAGCTGTCATCTGGCTGGTCTGGAGGCCTAGGAGGAAGAAATGCATCCACCGTCAATGGGCCATAAGACACCTTTTGCAATGGTCCAGACAACACCTGCTCCTCCTGCTAGAAGGAGGAGGCGTTGTTTGGTCCATTGGAGGAGGAGGTTTCGTCTGGCCCATAGGAGGAGGAGGCATCATCTGGCTTTTCTAGTGGAGGAGTCTGGCTGGACCAAGAATTGGAGGTTTCGCGATGACCTGGACACAGAACAGAGAACCTGGATAGCAGGCGGAGCAATCAGGGTTCTGAAGGAAGAGGAGGCGTCATCTGGCCCATAGGAGGAGGAGGCCTTGTCTAGCCCATAGGAGGAGGTGCTGTTTGGCCCAAAGGAAGAAGGAGTGTTGATAACCCATAGGAGGAGAAGGCGTCGTCTGGCCGATAGGAGAAGGAGGAGTCGTCTGGCCCACTGGAGGAGGAAGTTTTCGTCTGGCTGGTCTGGAGGCCTAGGAGGATGAGGTGTTGTTGTCTGGCCAATAAGAGGAGACGTTGTCTGTCCCACAAGAGAAGGAGGCGTTGTCTGGCAATTAGGTGAAGGAGGTATCGTCCGGCTGGTTTGGAGGCCTAGGAAGAGGAGGCGTGGTCTGGCCCATAGGAGAAGGAGGCATTGTTTGGCCCATAGGAAGAGGAGGAATTGTCTGGCCCATAGAAGAAGGAAAGCTAGACAATGTTTCCTCCGTCAGCGGGCCAGACAACACCATCCTTTGCAATGGGCCAAACAACACCTGCTCCTCCTCCTATGGCCCAGACGACGCCTCCTCCTCCTACAGCCAGACAATGTTTCTATCCCCCTAAGGGCCAGACAACGCCTCTTCTTAAGGACCAGAGGAGGAGGAGGAGATGTTGTCTGACTGCTTTTTGGCCCAGAGGAGGAGTAGGCGTTGTCTGGCTCATAGGAGTAGGAGACGCTGTCTGGCCCATAGGAGGAGGTAGGACTTTCTGGCCCATAGGAGGAGGAGGCGTTGTCTGGCCCATAGGAGGAGGTAGGGTTGTCTGGCCCATAGGATAAGGAGGCGTTGTCTGGCGCATAGGAGAAGGAGGCGTTGTCTGGCCCATAGGAGGAGGAGGTGTTGTTTGGTCCATAGGAGGAGGAGGTGTCGTCTGGCCCATAGGAGGAGGAGGAGGAGGCATCATCTTTTCTAGAGGAGGAGTCTGGCTGGGCCAAGAAGTGGAGGTTTTGAGATGACCTGGACACAGAACAGAGAATCTCAATAAAAGGAGGAGCAGACAGCGGTGTAGCAGGAGGAGCAAGCAAGGGTCTGAAGGAAGACTACACGTCATCTGGCCCATAGGAGGAGGAGGTGTCGTCTAGCCCATAGAAGGAGGCATTATCTGGCCCATAGGAGGAGGAGGTGTCGTCTGGCCCATACAAGTAGGAGGAGACATTATCTGGCTGGTCTGGAGGAGGAGTCTGGCTGGCCCAAGAAGTGGAGGCTTCGAGATGACCTGGACACAGAACAGACACCCTGGATATAAGGAGGAGCCAACAGCGGTGTAGCAGGAGGAGCAAGCAGGGGTGGAGCAAGAGGAGCAGGCAGGGGTCTGAAGGAGGAGGAGGCATCATATGGCCCATAGGAGGAGGAGCAGGTTTTGTTTGGTTCATTGCAAAAAATGGTGTCGTCTGGCTCGCTGACGGAGGAAACATTGTCCAGCTTTCCTTCTTCTATGGGCCAGACAATTCCTCCTCTTCCTATGGGACAGACAAGGCCTCCTTCTCCTATGGGCCAGACCACGCCTCCTCTTCCTAGGCCTCCAAACCAGCAGGACGATACCTCCTTCACCTAATTGCCAGACAACGCCTCCTTCTCTTATGGGACAGACAACAACACCTCATCCTCCTAGGCCTCCAGACCAGCCAGACGAAAACCTCCTCCTCCACTGGGCCAGAGGACACCTCCTTCTCCTATGGGCCAGACGACGCCTCCTCCTCCTATGGGTTATCAACGCTTCTTCCTCCTTTGGGCCAAACAGCGCCTCCTCCTATGGGCCGGACAAGGCCTCCTCCTTCTAGGCCTCCTGACCAGTCAGACGACACCTCCTCCTCCTATGGGCCAGACAACGCCTCCTCTTATGGGTCAGACAATGCCTCTTTCTCTATTGGGCCAGAAAATACGTCCTCCTCCTACTAAAGCCTAGACACCTCCTCCTCCTTTGGGTCAGACAAATATCTCCTCCTCCTAGGCCTCCAGACCAGCCAGATGACACCTCCCTCTCCTGTGGGCCAGACACAGCCTACTCCTCTTATGGGCCAGTAAAGGCTTCCTTGTATGGGCCAGATGACACCTCCTCCTCCTTCAGACCCCTGACTGCTCCTCCTGCTACACCCCTGCTTGTCTGGTTGTCTGGCCCATAGGAGGAGGAGGTGTTGTTTGGTCCATAGGAGGAGGAGGTGTCGTCTGGCCCATAGGAGGAGGAGGAGGAGGCATCATCTTTTCTAGAGGAGGAGTCTGGCTGGGCCAAGAAGTGGAGGTTTTGAGATGACCTGGACACAGAACAGAGAATCTCAATAAAAGGAGGAGCAGACAGCGGTGTAGCAGGAGGAGCAAGCAAGGGTCTGAAGGAAGACTACACGTCATCTGGCCCATAGGAGGAGGAGGTGTCGTCTAGCCCATAGAAGGAGGCATTATCTGGCCCATAGGAGGAGGAGGTGTCGTCTGGCCCATACAAGTAGGAGGAGACATTATCTGGCTGGTCTGGAGGAGGAGTCTGGCTGGCCCAAGAAGTGGAGGCTTCGAGATGACCTGGACACAGAACAGACACCCTGGATATAAGGAGGAGCCAACAGCGGTGTAGCAGGAGGAGCAAGCAGGGGTGGAGCAAGAGGAGCAGGCAGGGGTCTGAAGGAGGAGGAGGCAGCATATGGCCCATAGGAGGAGGAGCAGGTGTTGTTTGGCCCATTGCAAAGGATGGTGTTGTCTGGCCCGCTGACGGAGGAAATATTGTCTAGCTTTCCTCCTTCTATGGGCCAGACAATTCCTCCTCTTCCTATGGGCCAGACAAGGCCTCCTTCTCCTATGGCCCAGACCACGCCTCCTCTTCCTAGGCCTCCAAAACAGCCAGCCGATACCTCTTTCACCTAATTGCCAGACAATGCCTCCTTCTTTTATGGGACAGACAACGTCTCCTCCTATTGGCCAGACAACAACACCTCCTCCTCCTAGGCCTCCAGACCAGCCAGACGAAAACCTCCTTCTCCTGTGGGCCAGACGACACCTCCTTCTCCTATAGGCCAGACACGGCCTCCTCCTCTTATCGGCCAGAAAAGCCCTCCTCGTATTGGCCAGACAAGGCCTCCTCCTCCTATGGGCCATCAACGCTTCTTCCTTTTGTGGGCCAAACAGCGCGTTCTCTTAAGGGCCAGACAACGCCTCTTCTTAAGAACCAGAGGAGGAGGCCTTGTCTGGCCCATAAGAGTATGAGGTGTCGTCTGGCTGTTTTATTTGACCTTTAGGAGAAGGAGGTGTTGTCTGGCCCATAGAAGGAGGAGGTGTTGTTTTGCCCATAAGAGGAGGAGGCGTTGTCTAGACAATAGGAGGAGGAGGTGTCGTCTGGCCCATAGGAGGAGGAGGAGGCATCATCTGGCTGTTCTAGAGGAGGAGTCTGGCTGGCCCAAGAAGTGGAGGTTTTGAGATGACCTGGTCACAGAACAGAGAACCTGGATATCAGGAGGAGCAGACAGCGGTATAACAGGAGGAGCAAGCAGGGGTCTTAAGGAGGAGCAGGTTTCATCTGGCCCATAGAAGGAGGAGGTGTCGTCTGGCCCATAGCAAAAGAAGGTGTCGTCTGGCCCGTTGACGAACAAAGCGTTTTTTGGCCCTCCTTCTATGGGCCAGACAAGGCCTCCTCCTCCTAGGCCTTAAGACTAGCCAAATGACACCTCCTTCTCCTATGGGTCAGCCAATGCCTCCTCTTAACGGCCAGACAACGCCTAATCGTATTGGCTAGACAACGCCTCCTTTTATGGGCCAGACAACACCTCCTCCCCCTGCTACAAGCTAGACGCCTCCTCCTCTTATGGACCAGAGAACGCCTCCTCCTCCTATGGGCCAGACAATGCGTCCTCTTATGGACCAAAGGAGGAGGCGTTGTCTGGCCCATTAGAGGAGGAGGTGTCGTCTGGCTTTTTTTTTGGCCCATAGGAGATGGAGGCATTGTCTAGTCCAATGGAGGAAAAAGCGTTGTCTGGCCCATAGGAGGAGGAGACGTTGTTTGGCCCATGGGAGGTTGAAGCATTGTCTTGCCCCTAGGAGAAGGAGGTGTCGTCTGACTGGTCTGGAGGCCTAGCAGGTGGAGGCGTCGTCTGGTCCATAGGAGGAGGAGGAGATATCATCTGGCTGTTCTAGAGGAGAGAGGAGAAGGAGGAGCAAGCAGGGGTGTAGCAGGAGGAGCAGGCAGGGGTCTGAAGGAGGAGGAAGTGTAATCTGGCCCATAGGAAGAGGAGCAGGCTTTGTCTGGCCCATAGCAAAAGAAAGTGTCGTCTGGCCCGTTGACGAAGGAAGCGTTGTTTGGCCCTTCTCCTCCTAGGCCTCCTCCTCCTTCTCCTCTCCTCTCCTAAGGACCAAAGGAGGAGGCCTTGTCTGGCCCATGAGAGGAGATGTTGTCTAGTTGTTTTTGTGGCCCATAGGAGGAGGAGGTGTCGTCTGGCCCATCGGAGGAGGAGAAGGAGGCATCATCTGGCTGTTCTAGAGGAGAAGTCTGGCTGACCCAAGAAGTGGAGGTTTCGAGATGACCTGGACACAGAACAGAGAACCTGGATATCAGGAGGAGCAGACAGCGGTGTAGCAGGAGGAACAGGCAGGGGTCTGAAGGATGAGGAGGTGTCACCTGGCCCATAAGAGGAGGAGCAGGTGTTGTCTGGCCAACACCTCCTGATAAACTGCTCCATCCTGTAAAAGCCTCCATCAATAAAGACTCATGCAAATATACATTGTAAAGGCTCTTTTATAATATCAGTAAAATGTATAAAAACATGACCTTTATCTGGGAGTGACAGGTTCATATTTGATATTGTAGGATATTGTTTGCCCTTTAATCATAACACTGGATTACAGTGTTTACCTTCTCTTTTGTCAGCTCATCATAAACTTTTATTTCAGCTTTTCTTTGTCATGACTGATTATTAGTTTACAGTTGTATTCTGAAGGTGCTTATCATAAAGATACTACTATTGGGTGATTCTGTAATTAGGGCCATATTGAATTTCTTCCTTGCCATGGATTCTGCCTGGATGACTGACGGTTTTAACACATTTTCAAAATACACCTGGAGATAAAGTATTATTTGGCCTGCTTAAACTCTCCATGAAGATAGAGAAGTTTACTAGTTACACAAGAAAATGTTAACTTCCGGTTCCTCAGCAGATGATGCGCTCCGGTTGCTATTTCATGCTATTGCGTGCTTCCCGAAGGATTCCGATTTGGGCGCCCAGACAAATGGAGGGAACAAGCAGCGACCTGCATTTTTCTAAATGCATTGTTTTCTAGACTGTTTTTCTCCTGCACCCAAGGGATAAAGGGTTTACATTTTTACATCTTATTAGTAAGACAGCAAAAATTAAAAAAAATATGGATTGGCACATTTATAGCCAGCAAATTGTTTCTGTTTATGTGTTCAATTATAAAGGGTTTAATGTTCATTACAGTTCTGTTTTAAGGATCAATATCCTACCAGTATTAGTATATGTATGCTTTATTATATTTTTACTTTTCTAATAACTAACACATTTTTTTGCTAATCTTACTAATATAGTTTTTTTTCTGCAGTGTCTGACAAAGATCAGAGCTCAGGAGAGGTGGTGGTCAGGGCAGAGTGCTTCAGGTCCATGAGTCAAACAGAACACTCACAAGTTCAGAATATGATCTGAAAGTGACAGTGTGAAATGATTGTGTTCAGTGTATGTAATAACAGCACAGACCCTTGGTATATTTGTTTTCCTTTAGGTAGACAATTTAGTTAGGGAGATATATGTTGAAAGTTACCAATGTAAACCTAATATGAATGTTACCAATCAGCTTAAATCATATACTAGATCATTTTCACAGGACATCATGTCAGGTTGTCGACGTTCCTTACAACACATGCATTTAATTACGCTAAACAGACAGGTAAACAATACTGCTTAGGGAAATCGTGTTTCTTTGATTGTGAATATATTAATCAGTGTTTATATTAAAATGCACTGTATATTGTATTTTACAGATCCTAAAAGATTCACAGCCCGTACAACTGGTTCACTACAGCTTCTCGTGCAAGGCTGGAAAAGCATTACGCAACCACTGTGTTGCTTTGCTTTTTCAGTCTGCTCACTACTCCTAACTGAACCTCCAAGCAGTCCCACCAGTATTAAGCTGCACAGAGGGTGAACAACAGTGGCCCATAAGCCCAGAGCTCTGGTGAGTTATTTCAAGTGTCATGTAGATGACTATATGCACAATAACACTTTTTTAAAAAAGTATTTAAAATACTTTTTTCTCTATATTTTAATAGGGAGAAAAGTCTGGTCCTGTGATAAAATGGCAGTGCTTTCTGTAAACCTAAGCTAAGAAAGACCACAAAGGGAGTGTAGTAAGTGCTTACAATCTTGATAAAAGTTGCAGTTACGTAATTGTAATTTTGAGCTACAAGCAACATTAATATCAACACCCATCAGGTTTAAATGATCTCTATGTTCCAAAAATATTTCAAGAAACATCCCAAAGGTTTTTTTCATGTACTGAAAAATTTGACCCTTTTGTCACAATAATGTCACTACTTAAAAGTATCACTACTTGCTGATTTACTTCTTTCACTCACACATTACCTCCAGTAGCACACTGTATAAAGGTTTGAGGGGACCTCCCTGACCTGTGTGTTCTCGGTGTCACAGAAGTGTACCAAGACTTCTCTACTGCTGACCATCCTATGATTTGCAGCATGGGAATCAATAGTGATGTGCCACTTCTGTACTGCAGACTGAAATCGTCAGATTGCATATTTGTGTACTGTAGGAGACAACAGCTTCATCTTCAAAGTCTGGAGGTAACCCTGGAAATGGCACATATGACTGAACGTGCAACTCAGGAACAAAGTTCATCTCCTGAATGGCATATGCCTTCAGAGACCACGGGTAGCAGCTTCATGTTTTAGATAAGTGTGCAACCTGGAGAGGCCTCTGAAGAGTTGCTTTTTGAACACATCCTTAAAGGTACACACCAGACAGGAGTGGAGAGAGGTTTGAAGTTGGAGGCAGATGCTATCTGGGAGTACTGTCAGATAAAGAGACTGGACTATTACAAGTGTGGTTTTGTGGGGCATCACCAGATGCCATTGTTTTTGACCCCTTGGAACAGTTTGGCCTTATTGAAATCAAATGTTCCAATATAAAGAGCTATGTGGACTCTCCCTACCCGAAGGTCATTGATGGGACATTGCAGCTCAAGCCATTACACGCCTATTGCTGAAGTTCAGGGCCAACTGTTAATAACAGGCTTGAGTTGGATGTGTAAGATGGACATGTCTACATAAACAAATACCTCCAGGTATCATAAACTGGCTGGAGCAAAGTATTTCACACAGATTTTGAGAATGGTTAATAGAGGCTTTTCAGCATCTCGTGACTCCATAGCAATGGTAACTACGCCGCCATGACACCGGGCACGCCAGAACAAACATGGCTGCTAAACAGAACGAGTGAGTTCTATCTCTCCCGAAATATCGTATAGAATCATGGCCAGAAGCAGAATTTCCAGATATATCAAACTACTTGATCTTTGTGACCAGGAGCTACACCAAAGACCAGGTCAAAACTTATAAAAGTATAAAACCTATCTATAGTCACACTTATTGTAGAAGGCAAGGCAATTTTATCTGTACAGCACAATTTGTGCACAAAGTGATCCAAAGTGCTTTACAGAATAAATAATAGACAATATAATATAGATCACATTCCAACAATTCAGTTCCACACTTTTATCATCTATATCAGCGCAGAACAAAGCAATGGATACTTGTAGAAGTAACAATCAAACTATATTAAAAAACAAAACTTATTGGCTGATTATATTCAAGACTTATCTGATCATATATAAAGGATATGTATATCTGCTTAATACACAACCAACTATAAACATCTGAGAGAAGACAATCATATGAACTGCCACATTTATACTTTTATTAAATACATTTCAGAACATGAGGTCTATGCTACACAATCAATTAAATTACCATTTCTTTTTTTGAAGTGGGTAAAAAAAAAACTATTAAACTGCATTTCAAGAGCTGAAGATCTGGGAATTAGATTAGACTAGGAACAAGATTTTCCAATTCAGAATATTTAGTTTAAATACTTGTAAGAGCAGAGTGTAACAACTTGAACGTGGGGCATCACCAGAGCTGTTACATCCTGCTGTCCCACAAGTTTAAACTAAATATTCTCCTGCAGCTTAGCTCTTCAAATACACTTCACTTGACTTTTAACCCAAACCAGGAACAATACGAACCTATAGGAAAACACACATTTTTTGACCAGGGGTCCATACTGATAGTTTGTGATGAGACATGCAACGGTAACAATTTGATTTATACTCCCAGAAATGGAGCGACAGATGACAGAGTCAAAAAGTTTGTTCTCCTTTACTCTCCTGAGGTGCCTCTCCACATGGACTCTCAATGGACTGGGTCTTTAGGACATTCACCTTGGGCATCTGGGTCTGCTTGGACAAGAAGGTTGGCCGATGGACTTTCCCACACACCAGTTCTCCTACCAGAAATCCTTTGT
>KN497004.1:2495-16286 GCA_000787155.1 Scartelaos histophorus | reverse complement strand
CACCTGTTTGTCTCCATGGGGATAGTAGATAAGAAGAAATACTATGGAACACTTCATGGAGACAAGCTGGCAAAGTGTACACCAGAAAGTGACATAGTTAACCTTTAATAATTTGAGCCATGGTCTAATTGCACAATTTGGGAAAAATATCAAATTGCAATTTTTGTGATTTATAATAATAATAAGAAGAAGAAGAAGCAGAAGAAAAAGGTTCTAGAAGTTCAATGTTCACATTCTCTTTCCATGAGTGTGTATATATACATGCACATCAGGATCCAAGTTATTAGTCATAATAATGTTATAACAGTATTTGGGATACTGCGCATACA
Source organism: Scartelaos histophorus (assembly GCA_000787155.1). NCBI lineage: Eukaryota > Metazoa > Chordata > Actinopteri > Gobiiformes > Gobiidae > Scartelaos > Scartelaos histophorus. The sequence goes on along the minus strand of KN497004.1, from coordinate 15,957 downwards.
TGCGCCCTGAGAACCCTGTATACATAACCAAATTTAGTATTAAATTTAGTATATAAATAAACTCTACAACATATAACAAATAACCACTATAGAGCCACATCAGCTCACTTGATAATATAATTCAGCTTTACACACATTTGTACACATTTTACAGAAATAAAGCACACGGCTCGTTTGCATAAACTATAAGCACAAAAAAAAAATTGCTCTCTCTTTGTGCCCTGATGTGTTCAGCTTCTGTGGGACTAAAGGACAATGGATTCTAGGTGTTCTTTCTGTGGCAGAGGGATGTGCTGCTCATGGTGAGTCTGCATTGCAGATGGTTCAGAGTTCATACCTGTCCAGGTCATATGTCTGCAGGTTGTACGTGTGCAGTACACCTCTTTATTTACACTCATTTCACTCATGTACAGTCACTTTATTTATGTTGGTCACTTTATTTATTCTGGACTTCCGTTGTGATGAAAAGACTGAGAAGTGTTTGTCTTTTGGACTCATGCAGACTCACAGTACACCCACAGTATTGCTGTTATTATTGGAATATATCAGCTACAGTAACCCGGTTTGTCATAACCAGGATACTGGTTTATTCAGGATATTGAAACTGGGTTACTACGTATACATGCACCATAAGGAAACTGAGACACTCAAAAAATCTGATCATAACCGGGACACTGATGTGCATGTGTACACACTCATTTAACTGCGTCCAGAGGAATCGACAAAAAGACTGAAATATGAACTGAAAAACAAACACAAGAATCACATTTCAAAACATGTTCATACAGCTCTAAATTACAGAGTTAGCCGTTTTTATACAGAATAAGAAAAAAACTGCAGCCTTTATGATTTGCTTCCATAAAAACTGCAATTTTAATTACGATTAATCTTGCAGCCCTAATGCAGATTTTTTTTTACAGTGTTTTCTCAACTCTCCTCCCATAAATCTGTTCCCTCCATCTGCTCTCCCTATTTCTGTCTGTCGCCGAGCCATGAGAACGAGTGACCAGAGGAAAACTAAACGAATAAAGAAATAAGCTGAAAAAGAATGTTGTGTGGAATGGAAATTGGAAAACAAGCTGACTAATGCTGAAGTTTATTCCAGAGGACAATGTCGCTCTTTTAGCAGCTGAAAAACAATAGCACCTTTTTCTAATATCACATTCTCGCAGGCCAATCAGGCTCATGTCACGCTGGATATGTCACAAAAGGTACCAAGCCTTATTTTTTATTACATTTGAGATCGTTTTCACCGTTTTCAGAGGCTGCACACACTTGAAGTGATAGGATAGAGGTTTAGCAAGCTAGATGCCCTTCCACTGTCTCTGTAAAACAAAAGCTGGTGAGGGGTGTGTTTGTGAGGAAAAGATTTAAATTAGTCCAATCTAAAGCTCTTTGGATTATAAGACCTTTATAAATAAAGTCGATAGGAACAGCGTGATTGGACTGTAAGTATTCACACTTCATATTCCGCCTCTGCAGCCAGTTGTTGTTTATAATCAGGAACACTTAGCTTCAATCAAGGAAATCCTGCTTGATGTCACATAGTACTTGAAACTGGTGCGTCCACTTGAAGCAGAACACACTCACTTTCTGACTGTTTTGACTAGAAAGCTGCAGAATTACCTAGTTACCAAAATTGCCAAAAGGACTTGGAAGAGCACAAATAAATACAAATATATTTTTAAAAATGTATTTCATTTAATTTCAAATCTGCACATGCAATTTACATAACATACAATTTACATAACAACATAACAAATCATGCATGGTTGAAAGGGGAATGGATAAAGCAAAGATTTAAAAAATAAAATAAATAAACAGCAGATAATGCTATTTAAACACCACATTGTATATGCAGTTCTTTTTATCTGTATACACTAAAGAACTAAAGATTCCATTTAATATTTGTAATATAAATAAAAAAATATATATATTTTATTGGGACTGATCACATGGTGGGTCAGGTGACTAGACTTGAGCCTATATATTACAGGTCTGAAACTGAACCTTTCAAAATACTGGTCTACAATGCTTCTAGAAGTATGACATTAAAAGTGACTTGTAACTATAGTGTGTTGTTTTTTTTGTTTTTGTTTTTTTTAATTGAAAACTTTATGCCTGCGTACTGGAGGTTGAAAGCTTGTACTACAGTGACATCTGCTGGTGGTACAGAGGTAACACATGCGCCGCTGCCTTGACATGTTTTGAAGTGAGCTGCGGGAGCTAACAGCAATACAAGCACATCCACGGTATTTATCTGCATTTTATTGACTTTTACAATAACTGCAGTTTGTACAAATCATAAAACTGTTGTGTTTTAGCATTTTTGCCTAGCGTTGCGTCATAATCGGTGAATCGGCTTGGTAAAACAGGCTAACGGGCTATTTAGCATAGCAGCCCCGAGCTAAGGAAGCTAAGTGAAGCTAATAGCTCGGGACAAGTGACAGCTCCTTCAATGAACTTCTCCTGAACTATTTCACAGATCGGTACATACATTTAAGAAGATGAAAGGTCAGATAGAAATAGAAAATGTATATCAAGCCATATTAAAGCTAAGTTAAATATAGTTACATTTTAAACAGGTCTGAGTTTAGTTCAAAATGCATTTTAAACGTAAGTAAAATACAGTATTCCCTTGAATCATTCGTTCATTTTTTACACATTTTTTGTTTAAGGATCTGCATTTGTTGTTTGATAGGGATCTGACACTGATGCATGTCCAAATTATTAGGAAAGCATGAGAAAGCAAAGCAATGTACTTAAACAGATTATAAAACAGATCCAAACAATTAAATGGTGTACTTAGGGTGAGCAGACGTCCCGATTTACCCGGGACAGTCCCATTTTGAGCCCTGTGTCCCCTGCCCTGGCAGATTTATCCAAAACCAGTGATTTGTCCCAGTTTTATTGGGGGTTTTCAGATTCTTGAATGTGGAGATGTCATACTCACAGATGGGGTTCTAGATCCAGTTATTCCTATTAATTTTATTGTACTTTACCAAGAAATGTCAGAAAGGTAAATTCACAATTATGGAACTACGGAGCATGATCATTTCCATTATTGACTATTGACTAGACTAACCATAACATAATGCAACAAAAATCTGCAGTTTAACAATATTAATTTTAGCTGCCCACCATCTGTATCAAATAAGCCTCGGCCTATAGAATGCTTCAGTCTCATCTGAAAACCCAGTTATACAAGAAATGCCCCAGATGTCCCTATTTTTGACCAATTTTGACACCTGCCAACAGTAAGAAGAGGCATACATTGTCATTTGTTTAGGTAAAATTCTGAAAAGTTGTTTAAAAATGACCAAAACACAGAAAAAAGCGACTGTACTGACTCCTGTTAGTCATGAATGGGCCAAGTGCAGTTTTCCTTACACAATTTAATTATTACCAACCACTCCAAACCAGAAGTGTCCCAGTTTTTGATTTTGTAAATCTGTTCACCTTATTTGTATTCCTGTTGTATTTAAAAACAGAGATGCATGCTTTGTTTTGTTTTTTAATCACTCAAATCAATTGAATTTACTAAATACTTGAGGACAATTACTATACCACAAAGATAAAACATGCACCTTTTGTAGAAATGTAGTAACTGTCTAGTAATTCTCTTATATTGTCATTAAATCTTATTAGAATAAACCTCTAAATGAAACTAAAACTGTTCAGAAAAGCTCAGATTTTGTCCTGATAATGTGATTTTTTTTGCAGAATCCCTTTTTTAGCAGATACTTGCTCAAATGTGTATCTAGTTACAATATTAGTTTTAGTATCAATTAGTATTTTTATAACTTTATTTGCACATAATTAAAAAAACCCTCTCACTTTTATTGTATTATATCTGTATTTTTTTTCTTCTGTTGTCAGCTGTGCCAGGATGGACTTGAGCGGTCAGACATCCACAGCTCAATTGGTGCTTTTGGCCTCGAGCTCGGCCCTCACTGCTCTGTTCTATTCGATCTACAAAAACAGAGCCACCACCGCCAACAGACTCAAGGTCAGACCAGTCCCAAATCATATCACAGTGTTTACAGCTGGGGTAACAGGCCATATCTAATCACACATTTGGATAAAAGTACCATAAGCCCAGCTCTTTTCATTCATATTTTAAGGCAGGAGTGTAAATATTGAAACACTGATTCAGAGGGATTTTACTTTGGCCACCGGACAGAATAAGCTTTGAACATATGAGCCCCTGGGTCTTGGTTAAGGTTAAAATGTTACAAAAAAGTGAATGGTGCTAAAATGTACCACAGAAATGTAGATGTATCCCTTAACTGAATTTGATACTGAGTCTGATCTCTTTGCAGCTTTTACATAACTTTCTTATTAATATTATTGTTAGATATGTTTTAAATGCTGTTGAATTTCTCACCTGGAATTTTTGTAACCCTAAAAAAACATGTTTGATTTATTTTTATTTAGCATTTTAGTTTCTGAAATTTTAAGTGTGCATTTTCAAAGTGTTTAAAATTCAAAATAAAAATGCCACTTTTGAAATATTCAAGATAAATGTTTCCAAGCCCTCAAATTCAACAGTCAAAATTTAGTGTCAAATTTGCAGTGAAAAAAAATTAGCTGCAAAGATTTTAAATTTCAGCAACTAAAATTCACAATAAAAAAATTCTGAGCCTAATAAAACAAATTATCTTCCATAGTTAGACCTCTGGATTCTGTCATCATGCATCAGTCAGCTTAATGTTAAAGCAATTTGAGGATTCTAAATACTAAATTTAGCATCGCTGTCCATTGTAAAGTATTCTGTTACCATTATAGTGCGATGGACTGGAAGAGATCCAGCAGCTTGTAATGTTGTTTTGTTTTTTCATTTTGTTCTAATTTCCAACTGTCATTTTTCCCCACATGAGCTATACACACATTATTCTCATTTTACACATCTTCAACTGAACTAATTCATGTAATAGAGGGAGGGGGTGTCTGATTATTTTATGCTCAAATGATTTTTAGTGTTATGTTTTCTCATTAATAACATGCCCTTGAGGTGTTTTGTTTCATTTAAATCCTCAATCCTGCATATTTAGGCTGGAACAGAGCATTTTGAGCATTGGAGATGTAAAGAGAATCTATGTTTTCACAGGGGGCGAAAAAAGTGTCCATCGACCAGGACCTGAAGGAGCTCCTGTCTGAGACCCCAGGCAGATGTGTCCCTTACGCTGTTATAGAGGGTGAGCACAGCGCCTTAAGTGTTGGAGATTAGCTTGTTTTTCGATTGGAACAGGTCTTCTAAGTTATTTGTTCCATCTCAGGCGCGGTGAAAGCTGTGAATGAAACCCTGAGCAGTCAGTTTGTCGATAACTGCAAAGGTGTGATCGAGCGCCTCACACTAAAGGAGAAGAAGATGGTCTGGAATCGCACCACTCACCTCTGGTACTAACTGCACCTAGAAGAATCATTAATCACTACATTTATATGCCGCCTTTCAATACACCCAGAGCCCTTTATTGTTCATTGTACGTTCACTCTACATTCAGTGGTGGGAAGCTACTATTTTCTGACCACCACCAACACTCACGCACACTCCACTTTCTTACTAGGCAATTGCACCGTTTCCATGAGAGCTTTAAATCCTATTTAAAATAATTAAATTAATTCCGCTTTAAAAAGACCATGTAAATCCTAATGATTATTCAGAATTAAACTTTATTCTGATTTAAGTGGCTGGTTTATTCCGATGTTAAAGCCAATTTAATTTATTTCACAATCATGCAAAATATTTATTCCGCTTAAAAAATAATTCTGGTCGTTCAGCGCATGCTTATTGGGTCGTCCTTCTGATGCGATGCTCTGCAAAAAGGTGCCCAGAGCAAACTTTGGTCTCAAACCAATTCTTCGAATAAGTCACTGTAAGAACTACAGATAATGTTAAGTGCGGATTTTCAGAAAACAGCAAAAGCGAAAAGAAAAAGCAAAATGCCGGTAGCAGCTGATTGTGTGTTTTCTTCTGTAGATGTAAATACGTCCATGTCCCTGTCCAATCAAAACCCTCCTCCATCCCCAGACATCAAACGCAATTAAATAAAGCCGACTTAATGTGTTTTCCATGTAAACCTTAATTCTGAATTATTATTTCCATGTAAACTCGAAGGAGACTAATTTAAATCTGATCTATTTAATTCTGAATTAAAAACATCACATTACTTAGTTCACAGTGCACATTAGACATAACACTTGAGACATAAAGCTAATAAAAACAAGATAATGCAATTAAAATCAAGATAAAAAGATATAATAAGTCTAAACAGTATTAATCTTGCTTTGAAACTTTAGTCATCTAATTAATGAAGTAGATAAAAAGGCTGAGTATGTGGTAATGGTTCAAATCTGATAATTACAGGGCCCAGTGACATTTGTTTTCATCAAGAAAAATATGTCATTGAATAACTGTAATATATATGTATATGTAATCCATTCCGGGCAAAGCTATAACATCTCCACGGTAACAAGCAGGTAGCAAGAGCTCTGATCAGAAAGTTTCTACACTTTTAAGTTTGTTATTTGAGTTTCTGTGTAGATTTTGATTTGTTAATCTTGTAGTTCTCTAACAGGGCAGCATAAAGTGGTTCAAGCAGCTGTAGAGTTCTGTGAGCGTGTTCCATAAATACCCAGGTTCACATGCGGTGTGAGGGTCAGGCTAAAACCACCGGGCGAGACGGTCTGGCCCTGCGCCCGTCACTCCAGGGTGCCCCTCCGTATGCCCGTGTCACATGACTCATTTAACTGTGACTCGTTAGAAGTGAAGAAACAGAATACAAATTTTAGCTGAAATGATTTAGAGTGTAAGCTCAATGTACATAACTATACTCTTCATTTATATAGTAATAGATGAAACATAACATATTAGCTGTTTAAAAGTTCTACTACTAGAATAGCACTGAAATACTAGAATAGCACTGAAGTCTGATACTATTAGTATTAGTAGAGAGGTCTTTTGTGTTTAGTACAGCCTCACAGCCTTGAGTGAAGAGCTCATTCTCAGTGAAAATGTGCTTGAAAATAAGTGTTTTTATGTATTTATTGGATCCTCATTAGTCTTGACAGAGGTAAAGACTATTCTTCCCCTAATTTACAATCAGATATTACATCATAAAACTATAAAAGTTCACATATAACACAGTGCTCTTTCATTGTACACTACACCATAAACATTAGCCATAACATAGCCCATCATTTATAGTGAATAAATATTGACCAAATATAGCCATGAACAATCTTCAATATATTTCTTTAACATGTTCTTCAAGCTTTATCTATGCATGTGAACAGTTCCAAACCACTATCACTCTGTACAGAACAGTTCTTTTCATGGCAATAGTTCTTGGGCAGTACAAGTGGAAAATGTCCCTGCGATCACTAGAGGGCAGTAGCTGTGCCTCAGTGGCCTTTATAAAGTATAGTCGGATTATTTGTTTATCAGCACAGTGGATGAGTGCAGAAAAGCGCAGCTGTGCGGTTAACATGAAGCATGAATCTGTAATATAAACTGGATGAGACGCTCCCCCTCTGCACCAGCTCGAGACCGACTAGTGGCCGGTCCAGGTACTGTAGCTCCAGGGAGCTTGGGCCTTGGGACTAAAAAAGTTTATCGTTGTGTGATAAAAGAAGTTCTGATACTAAATTAAGATTAGTGACTGGGATACGTCTTAATAATCCGTATGCAGGTGGGTGCATAAGTGCATAAATACACCTAGCCCCGCCCCCTGGGAGAGTCTGAAATCTGCTGAAATCCTACAAGACACTGACATGATACCAGACAGAACAGAGGCTCTTTCTGCAGAAGACATCCACAGTAGAACACAAAGTGACCTAGTTTTATAATCCCTCTATTCACATTTTTACAACGTGCAGATTAAACATGCAGGTACTTTTATTGAATGAAAAATATGTGATCTGTATCTCCACTGAGATACCAGACTGTGTAAGATTTCAGGCAGGACAGTTGCTAGTACACAGGTACAGTATAGTGCACGTTCATTTATACCAGATGCTTATGTAGATCATATTTATTCAGTGCATTGTGAACTCAATAAAAAAGTCTGTCCTTCCCCCTTAGCCCTACCCCACCCATTTATATTGTTGATGCCTTTCATCACTTGGCCTTTGTGACAATGTAAACTGCAGTGTTTATAAATGAGAAATTAATAATGCAATTAAAAAAATTAAATTCTCCACCCCATAAAAATAAAGAGCTTTAAATGTATTTCTTTTTTCTTCTTCCAGGAACCACACAGAGAAAGTGATCCACCAGCGCACCAACTCCGTCCCGTTCGCCATCGGCTCCCTGGACGACAGCATCTCCACTTGCGTTCGGGTCGTATGCCCCCTGGAGGCCTCTGAGCTCGAACTGGAGGCCACCTACGAAAACTTCCACCCCGCCGTTCAGTCCATCACTAGCACTATTGGCCATTTTATCAGCGGAGAACGTCCCAAAGGCATTCACGAGGTAGAGGAGATGCTACGAGTCGGAGATACCATCACCGGAGTCGGCGAGCTAGTTCTCGACAACAGCCTTATCAAGCTCAAACCACCCAAAGAAGGATTCTGCTACTTCCTTAGCCGCTTGGATTACGACGCATTACTGAGAAAGCAAGAAAGCAGCGTTAAAATGTGGAAAATTATCACGATTATATTCGGCGTGGCGGCGTGCTCGACCTTGGTCTACATCTTGTGGAAGAAATTCGCGCATTATCGGCAGAAAAAGCGCGAAAGGGGTTTGATGGAGGAGTTCGAGGAGCAGCAGAGACAGAGGGTACAGGATCTGAACTTGGAAGACAGCGCCGTTTCACCCTCCAGCTGTGCAATTTGTTTAAGTCGTGAAAGAGATTGCGTTTTTCTAGAGTGCGGCCACGTGTGCGCCTGTCTCCAGTGCTACGAATTTTTCCCCAGACCCAAGAAATGCCCCATATGTAGAAGAAACATAGACAGAGTGGTGCCGCTGTTCAACAGCTAATGAAAGAACGCAGCGTTTCCCTTGAGTAGAAAAGATTACAGTGGCCCCCAACACCGTGGACTAGACTTTGGCATCATAAAATCTCACTGTGTTGTTTCATTTATGACATAAAAAGTAACTAAACTGTTAAAAAAGCTGCTGAAATATGAAATACAGGCAATAAGTGACATTTAAACACAACTCCAGACGCGTTCTAACGCGGCTAAAACATCAAAAGAGTCAATTTTGTGTAATGTAGGACCTTTAAACTCCACAAATTGTATGATAGGAAAGTCTGAATATAAAAAGTATGTGCCACAGTAGTCTAAGGAACCAAAGGAACGGGAAACAGTTTAGTAATGTAGACTAACGGCATTCTTAAAGCTATGAAACTGTTTAAAAAGCGCTTCTCATACAACACTGTAGCCCACAAAGTGCTTCACATGTAACACTGTGCACTATGTAACCTTTCTGATGGGGGTGACGGGGATAGACATTCATATTATATCACAATCATCTAAAACTAAACTGGAGGAAGGAACTCTCCGGTGCTGCTGCCTCCGTGGCCCAGGATAAAGCGGAAGAATGGACGGACAAACTATAATCTAAAATAAAACAGCACTCAACAGTGACTTTCAGCAAATCTTTGAGTTCACCTAAATGTGCTTGATGGGTTGGTACCAGCTAAAGCTAACGGACCTGCGACAACTCAAACCTACACAAAAACTATGTCCAGCGTTTGTGCTGCTTTAGAGAGATTCTTTTATAGCTTAAATTGGGGTCAGCCAGTCCCCAGGAAGCTTCAAAATCTTCTCAAATGTCCCAAAATTGTGTCAATCGTGCTGTTTTGTGCTGCAAAAACTTTGGTTTATGCAATTATGGTTCATCTTAGGATATTAACAGCTTTATTTTCGGCCAATGTCATCATCCAGCCCCCGAAAATATTAAATAGCCTCAAAACAGGCAGAAAATTACACCAAACATTTGTATTTAATTTGTGTATTTCATTTGTGCTGTGACAATTTTTCATTTTCATTTCAGTTATTATTTTTGCAGAAATTATACAGCATCATTTCCACTCAGCTGACGGCAGCGGTTTTTAGCAAAACTCCGTAAAACTAGAGAAACGATCCGAGGCTGTGGAAAAGTCTGTATTCTATAAAATATCAATCAAAAGCGAGTTACTAAAGACTGATACAGACTTTTCAACAGAGATTATTTATCTTCACTAGTTTTCAGTTTGCTGCCATCACCTGAGTGGAAATGACATGATATAATTTCCCCAAAAATAAGAATTAATCATTTTTTTTGAAAGAAACCACACAGAGAAAGTGATGAAAACTGCACAAAACGAAATACAAACAATTGACATCATTTTGGGTCATTTTAGAGCATTTTCAAGCTTTCTGGGGACCGGCTGACCATAATTTGCCTTATAAAAGAATCGTTAATGTCTCAAACTAAAGCATACTTTTTGCAGCACAAAACTAGCGTAGTTTTTGTGTAGTTGTGCGTTTGATGGGGATGAAATTCAACGGAGGTAGATGACAGCTTTAGGAAAAAATACTAGCGTGTGGTCTACAAAACCTGTGTAATGTTTTAGTTCTTATCTCTGTATTTCATTCATTTACAGACTTTTTTTATGGTTTATCGTTGCACAGACCTCAACTAGAATATTTACAGCCGACTTTTTCGCACATTTCTAATTGCTGGATTCTTTAAAATGTGAAAAACAGACGTAGTACATTTTAAACCGTTCGCCGTGTGTTTTAAAGTTATTCCTCGTTTACCTTACGCGCTCTGAGCAGCCCGTAGGCACTTTTCAGAGGGCGGAGCTTTTTTGTCGTCACGGTAACAGAGCATTTCCTGTTTCCTCCACAATAGATAATACAATATACGATACGATATAGTTTACAATATATCTGCACTGATGGCAATAAGAGTGCAAATGAATGAGCTAAACGTGTGAAACTTAAGTAATTACTTAAAGGTGGAATAAAATATAATGTGGGAGCTTTGATTTAAGGGAGAAGGGAGTCGCTGAATCGTCTTCACAAACACTTAAATGTTCATAGTTGATATTTCAATCAATTAAATCAATAGTGTCTTACAGGATGTCAGCTGGTTTTTGTTCTGAGCCCGTTGCTATTGGAAACGGGGCACTTCACTTTTTGTTTTTAATGAGTGTTGATTGGCGCTTATTGAAATATATTCTCATGAACAAAACATGCCGCTCTTTGTCAATCTTCTTTCTGTTTAAAATAAGTATGAAAACATTTTGAGGAGAACGATGCTGAACGTAAAAGGCCCATACGACGCGATTTTTCGATCTCTGATGTTTCTTCGTCGCTCCGTTCCACCTTGTGATGTCACGAGGGAATACGGGGTGTTTTTAAACTCGATACAGCTTCACGTGAATCATTCAGCCCTAGAATAGCCTGGAATAAAGGTGGAACAGAGCATTTTGAGCTACGTTTTGGATGAGGTGACAATATTCTAACATGGCTTAAGCTCACAACAGTCCATTTGGAGTAATATAGGACTTTTAAGTATGGATTTAATATGGAAGTTATATATTATTGCTTCAATTGGCAGATTTTTGGACTGAATCCCTTACAAAGAAAAGTTTGTTCTCACCTTTTAAAGCGGCTATGCCATTGTTAAGACCCAGCTCTGCTCGGGTGAGGGTAGTTGATATTTCAATCAATTAAATCAATAGTGTCTTACAGGATGTCAGCTGGTTTTTGTTCTGAGCCCGTTGCTATTGGAAACGGGGCACTTCACTTTTTGTTTTTAATGAGTGTTGATTGGCGCTTATTGAAATATATTCTCATGAACAAAACATGCCGCTCTTTGTCAATCTTCTTTCTGTTTAAAATAAGTATGAAAACATTTTGAGGAGAACGATGCTGAACGTAAAAGGCCCATACGACGCGATTTTTCGATCTCTGATGTTTCTTCGTCGCTCCGTTCCACCTTGTGATGTCACGAGGGAATACGGGTGTTTTTAAACTCGATACAGCTTCACGTGAATCATTCAGCCCTAGAATAGCCTGGAATAAAGGTGGAACAGAGCATTTTGAGCTACGTTTTGGATGAGGTGACAATATTCTAACATGGCTTAAGCTCACAACAGTCCATTTGGAGTAATATAGGACTTTTAAGTATGGATTTAATATGGAAGTTATATATTATTGCTTCAATTGGCAGATTTTTGGACTGAATCCCTTACAAAGAAAAGTTTGTTCTCACCTTTTAAAGCGGCTATGCCATGTCTCTGGTCCTTTCTCAAATGGTGTTAGTTCTAAAACTTGTGAAATGGTACGAATGCTTTTGGTCTTAATTCTTAAATAGAAAATCCAGGCTGATAGATCAGATTTTTTATGCAGAGTCAGAACAGTTTGCTTTCCACGCTCTCTGTTACGTGTACAGATTGGATAAAGAACGTACAAAAAAGCTAAATAAAAACACCAGGATCATATAGAGCGGGTTAATAAACCAGAATGATGAAGCTCCCTGCAGCAGTTACAGACGAGGGCAACAGTTTTCATGTAAAGATGTGTTTTTTTCAGTAACATGCGAGGAGAAGGATCTCATTAAAATGACATTTCTCTCAGATTTGTTTGGATACACATGCACCCTGACAATAATAAATGTTTATTAAGCACAAGGTTTACAAAGTGCTGAACAAGTCACAATGAACAATACAGAATACAGCTTAAAAATGGCATCCAGAAAGCATACAAAACCGACCATGATGCAAACAATTTGATTAATTCATAAATAAAAAATAAAATAAAAAGAATTAAGGAATAAAATCAAGCTAAAACCAGCTAAAGGAAGAACATCTGATAAAAATGGGTTTTCAGAAGTGCGAGCCTCATCTCCTCAGGCAGGTGACGAGGCTCCATCAGCCTTTGTCTGGAGCCTGGACTTCAGAAGAGCCACAGGGACCTGCCTGAGGATGTGAGACAGCAGGAGGCTCATGCAGGGTTAAAAGTTCTGAAATCTAACTTAGTGCAAGACCTAAACGAGCTTTAAATAAAAACTTTGCATCAACTTTTAAACACACAGGCACCGGTGAAGTGAAGATAAAACCGGGATAATGTGTTGGTTTCTGTTCAAACCAGTGAGGAGCCGAGCTGCTGAGATGGATCCCAGGAACCTGACCTGTGAGTGTGGCCTCACAGAATGACTTTATGTTCATTGTAAGATCTTGGTGGGACAAAATGGAGAATGACTTTTATTTCTCTGTATTAGTTTGGTCCCGGTGAAGGGGGCACACTGACCTGCTGTTTTTGACATCGGTCCAGTAGCTTATATTACATTTTTCCAAGCACACAAATGATCCATTCAGAACGCGGCAAAAACATTTGGACAATCGTCTGGTGCCTTTAGTCAAACACTTAGGAAACATTATGAAGCTGTAAAGTTGTAATAATCTCATTTTATCATTCTGTCTGCATAAAGCACACGATACATTAAATGTGATGATCCTCACAC
>KN496993.1:1388-17308 GCA_000787155.1 Scartelaos histophorus | reverse complement strand
AAAGAAAGCATTTTTTTTTTTCCCAAAGTTTTTTTTTTTTTTTTTTTTTTTTTTGCTTATTTAGTGGAAGAAAACTTTATGTGACACACTTGACATGTTCACTGTTTTGATTATTAAAAAACAGATATTTCATATTAACTTTGTATTCTATTTGGTTCTTAAAAACAACAGTATATATATCGAGTTGCCATAATGTGATAATATTGGATCCATCATTGTAGCCATGTTTTGTGTATCATATCAAAATGTGAGGGGCAATCAGATTTTTTATTTTATTTTTTTTTTCAGTGACACATGTGAAACCAAGGAGCTCATTGGTCATCACTTGAATAAAATTTCTCTCACCTCAGACTAACAGTTTAGATCTTTGTGCATTGATTGTAAAAAAATCCACGTTTTCAGACTCGCCAGATTGTGTTTCTTTCTTTTTTCCTCATGAGCAGTTGCATTTGTGCTAATACGGACGCACAATGTGAGTCCTTGATTGGCTAATCCCACCTGTCAATCACGTCCATCTCAACTCACACAGATTCAGTGGTGACCTGACTCAAATCTTTATAAAGTATTAGTATTATTGTAAATCCCAGGCAAACCAGGGTAGTTCTATCATAAACAGTGTTCATCTGTACGAGCTGGAATCGCACCACTAACCTGCTCAACCAACAATGTGTATGTCAAGAGCAGGATTTGAACCGCCAAACTTCGGATCAGTGAGCAAACACAGCTGAGCTACCGTCGCCAATGATGGTAACGATAAACCAGGTCAGCATATCTGCAATTGGACATTTAAACAGCCCGTTCTACAATTCTGTGTAAATTTTACTCTACTATTACTTTCAGAATTTCATAAACTCTTCGCCAGTGTCTTCCTATTTCCTCTTTCCTATTGAATTGATTTTATTTGCTACTACGGCTATCTGCTCCATTTTGCTGTATCTTTTTACATTCATGGCACGCTCCCAATGCACTGTAAATAAATCTGTTTTCCTCTCACAGCAAATCATGTTAGCCGACACAGAGCTGTGACTGTGCCCAGCCCTGCGACGGGAGGGACATGAAAACCTCCTCAAATATATCTCACAGCCACAGAAAACAAGATCCATTATACAGATGCAGAATGGGACTGTATATGTTTAGTTCTGTTTACATAGAGTTTGTTTAAAACCCATTTTGTTACACGAATATATTTGAAGGGACAGAGCGGATATCTGGTGGGGATAAGAACTGTTGCTTTACCTACCAATAGCCGCAATAGTAAAAGGCACAGAGATCTCTTAAAGGGCCCATATTATAGTATTTTCTGATCTATGTTATATTCTGGTGTAGCTCAAAACACAATGGAGCACTTCTTGTACTACAACATGAGCAATTTGTACTTTGGAAAGGTAGGATTACTCAAACATGTCTGAATGTAACACAAGTACAGGTAAGTTTTTAAAGGGGTAACAACATTCTAACATGGCTTAAAGCATTTGTAAAGGGGCTGTAATTATGTAAAATGTGTATCAGAAGCTGTTAGGGTCATGTGGTATGATTATAATGCAAATTATAAAGCATTTTTATCCTCCCTGAACCAGGAAGTAGCACTCTTAGCGTAATAGTTGTTGAAAAGTGCTTATAAACTCATCACCGTGGGTAATTAAGACACTGATAATGATTGAACAATGTGAGGAATAACATTGGAGCACATTCCATTAAAAATGAACTAGCTCTGCTTATCACCTTTTAAGACAGTAAAATTAATTAAACAAGTCAAACGATCATTATACCGTCTAGTATCAGAGCGAAAGGACTACATTTGACAAAAAACGGAGCTCTCTCTCTTAGGCCACGTTTAGACTGTAGAGCTTTCGCAATTTGGATTTTTTGTGAAATCTGATTCTTTTGCAAGGTCACTCACATTTCCAGTTAAATGCAACTTGCAATGTGAACTTTAAACACCCCAAAAGTGTCCCAAATGTCGCACATACCAAGCACGCTCAGTTTTTATGGAAATAGCCTAAACATGCACATCAGTATCCCACTTATGGCAGTATCCCAGATATGTTGTTTGCATGCACGTTGAGAAATTTAATAAACCAGGAGAAAAAACGAACAACCATGACCTCCTTTAGCACAGGAAGCTCGGGAGGCTCCTAACCAGCGGTAGAGCTACGGGGTATTCCACAATGCACTGCACAGATCAAACGTTTCCAAACACTATTGTACAAGTTCTACACTGCAGCAGATAAAGTTAAAATAAGTTAAAATCTTCTGCGTAAAAAAAACCTCAACTTTACAACATGTAAACCATAACAACTATAGAGCCTGTTTGATCATATAATTCAGCTTTGTGCACATTTGTTTCCGTTTAACAGAAATGAAACTTAAAACCACATGTCTCATTTGCATAAACTGTAAAAAAAAACAGCTCACTCCTTGTTTAGCTGATGGAGTTCAGCTTGTGTCGGACTAAGGACACGACTCAGTGAAATATGGGATGTGCTCCTGATGGTGAGTCTGTTCTGGGTGTATATCGTGTCAAAGAAGAACATTTGTGAGCTTGTTGATTATGTGTAAGTCCGATGAACGTGTCCTGGCCTTTCAGACTAAAGGCGCACGTCAAAAGATGGATATGTGGTCCTAAAACCGATACATATCCCAAGTCGGACCTGTGTATCGGTTTTAGGACCACATATCCAAGTCGGACCTGTGTCAGTCATTAAAAGATCAGATACAGGTCACATAGGGGCAAAAAATCAGATTTGTGTTACTTCGGGCTGCAGTCTGAGTGTAGCCTTAGACACACTTAAGAGAAAAGCCAAATAAGTCGACCCCTGGGTATGGATTGGATTAAAGAATACATTGATTGCTATAATAAAGAAAGTTTTTGGGTCTTGTTAGTAATAGAAATGATCCAGTTTAATATTTGAGCTTTTACCTTTTCAATGCAATGTCAATCAATAAGGAAATCTCCCTCTTTCCCCATCTGATTTTCTGTGAAGATCACAGATGTAGAGTCCTTCCTCCAGGCCTCTACACTTCCTGCTGTTGGCCCTTTATCCCCGGTGCGTTGGCCCTTACCCTGAACAAAAGCCATCCATCGCAGTGTTTGTGAGTGTGGCACTGAGGAGGAGGGACAGCAGAATGGGCTCAGTGGCACAGTCCTTATCAGGGGAGATAACGCTCAACACTTAACCTTGGCTGAATTAATGACACCACGGAACACTGAGATTACACCGACTACCGCAGAACTTTAGTCTTGATCTCCATGAAACTGTGGCAAATAAAATCGTGTTGATGTTCTAAATGATCTTTCTGAGTAATTACTGTGTCATATTATTTTTTAAAAAGCTGAAAGAAAATTAAAACGAAGGGTTAGAACAGATGGGGGTTGGATTTTCCTTCTGAAAACTTTCTACCGCTACACTATTTTTGGAAGTAATCATTAATTTGGAGTTTGGCATTTACCTTGTATTGCATGTAATTTGTTGTAGTAAATGAACACTGGGAGATTTTCAGTTGTTTGCAACATTTGGATCTTTGGACACTTAAAATGCATGTTATGTAAGGTTGTTTAATGCACTACTCTGGAGCTTCCGCCAGAAAAGTGGATTACTTATAAATTGTTATATTCCTTAATAACCTTAATATCATACTTCATTTCCCATGTACCACCTCTGGCATATGTCCAGCACCTCCCTCTTTTCTGAACCACTAAACCTCTTGTCTTGGACTAGAATCCCCTCGGAGACAGCACGCTCATAGACTTTTATGCATTGTTACAAAGCTGCTTTTTATGGAGTTAAGAAGCGGAAAGCCCCCCAGTGGACCTAACAATCACCATAAACAACAGGTATTACAACACTCAGGATGAGGCCTACACCGTCAGAATATATATAGGTCAACTTTTGCTGAGTAATGAGCTATGGGTATTTGACGAGGTAACAGAGCTGATAATACTACAGTGGACCAGTCATGCATGCAGTATATGTAATATTATAAGAAGACATAGCTACAAGGCTCATGTTTGAGTATGAAAATTAGCCAACAGCACATACTTTGTCACTTAAGTATGCCTATAATGTAGCACAGTATGGCATTAAACATACCGTAATTTCCGGACTATAAAGCGCACCTGAATATGAGCTGCATCAACAAAATTTTGACAACATTTTAAAATTGTACATATACAAGCCGCACCTGAATATAAGCCGCAGGTGTCCACGTCTTCAAGAGTGTTTTCAAGTTCGGGCCATCTGCTTTTATTGTCTCTGAAAGTGTTTGTCGTCTGTATGAGTAAGTTAGTCGCGCTGCTGTCGTCACCGCCTCACCATCGACTCACTGATGCCGAGTTTACAGCAGCGGCTTTACATCCTTCTTCGACAGATCAGTCGCCTTTAACTTAAAAGCTGCGTCATCTGCATTTTTCCGTGTGTTTTCCATGAGGAGGGTGTGTGCATAAAGCGCAAAATAACTGTTCCAAACACAATCAGATGAGCATCTTCCTCTGCACATCCCTCCGTCTCCCCCCCATCTCTCCTCCACATGTCTCCTGCACAAAGAGATGCTGTCGGATCTTTGATCTTGTCAGAGTCTCATAAGATTTGAGCAGATTTCAGACTCTCCCGGGAGCAGGGCTAAGTTATGGATCAGGTATTTGTGGATGTCCGACTTCTGAAGTTTGAGACGTTTCTTCTCGTCATTTATGCCTCATCTGCATTTAACGCACACGGGTAAGATGTATCCCCCTCACTCATGTTAATTTAGCATCATCACTTATTTTATCACATGGCGATAAACTGTTAAACCCTAACCCTAATAGCATCGCTAGCTAACGCTGCAACTCCATTTTAACCCTAGATCCATGTGTTCACCGCACAGACAGCGGCGTTTTCTGCACTTGCGCATCCGCTGTGTTGCAAAACAAATAATTCGTCCATATATTAGCCGCACCATTGTATAAGCCACAGGGTTCAAACTGCAAGGCTTATAGTCCGGAAATTATGGTATCTATCTCCATGAAGAGCAGATGACAACTCTTGGCTAAGTTACAAGCCAGATCTGAGGAGTGCCCGCAGTGAGATTGGATGCTTATCGGTGTACTTCTTGTCAATACACGCACTAACTGAATAAATAAAAGATGGATACTTTTAGTGACATACTGTGGTACATTCCATGCAAAGCTCTGACATAGATCTCCACGGAGGCAAGGCAAAGGTGTTGGTAGTGAGGTAAACTTTTCTGTATTATTGGCCCCATTTTGTCTTTTTCATTTTACCCATGATACTACTGCCGAGAAAAAGGCTTATTCTGCACAAAATGAAACTAAAATGAATTCAGTTATTGGGCCAAACGCAATAATGGAAAGAAACACTGTGCTTGTGGGTTGTTCCGATGTACTGGAAAAAATAACACTACTATACTTCCATTTGGATCCTATAACACAGGCTTTGTGCACTGACCCTAAATATATGAATAATTCAAAATATATTGCGCATAAAGGATACGCTCAAAGACATTGTCCCCATCAAATCACTTTTTCGCTGATTCGGCTCCAAAAAGGGTAAAAACTTTGTCCTTTGGGCCATGCAGGACTCCACTCCAGACTATGGTGTTGTCTTTTTTGCATACTTTACAGATGAAATGAGTGAAGTAGAAGTTATAATAAGGGCGAATCGCTGTTAAAACTTCCATTACTTTGCCACTGCAGCACAAACTGTCACTGCGATGTAAAATATTCAGTGAAATGAGAAAACTGTTTCCACTGGGTTTGTGTTAGTTATAAGTAAGGATGGGACAAGACATCATTTCTATAAAACAAGACGAGACACAAAAAGAAGTCCACAAGAATGAGACGAGGTGAGATTTTGAAAAATGGGACATCATTGCAAGAATGAGACGAGGTGAGATTTTGAAACATGGGATTATAGCATCATTCTTTATCTGCGACAAAGTTACATGTGCGGTACAATTCAGAACAGCAGTAATGAAGATCATGCATGTAACTACACTGAGCCACATACAGGTTGATAATACGCAGTTAATGACATCAACATTCCCTCGGGGTGTGATGCTAACTGTAGGTTCTGCTCTGTCTGAAGCACTGTTAAACTTTGTTTAGCTTTGGAACAACAACAGATGATTTTGTGTTGTTAAACAAGCCTCTGACACATAAAATTATAGCCATAATCTAGCTAGCGAGTTTTTTAGTTTGTCACTCTCACCATTTTTGAGGAAAATCAAACTCCAAAACAGAATGCTCGTAATGATCACAGGCTGCTGAATTCGTGCTGCTTAAACACATTTTGTATTTTTTCTTGAGTTTTCCTAGTGAGTCCATGGTGTCACAATGGAAACTCTTTAACCATTAGAGATACATAACACTCCCATCATGATGACAATGCAAAATATCAATATTAGTTAATCATGAATTAAAAACGAAATAAACTGATCCATCAAGTAATCAAGAATTATATGCTGTACTATAAATTGTTTGCAATTTGTAAATGCTTAGTGAATAATAAACAAGTATTTATAACAGTGGTCAATATGTGATTATAAAGATATAGAAGTAAGAACCTGTAAGAGCAAGTTTAAGGTGCATCTCCTTTGCTTGGTCAGTCAATACTACATGTTTTCCTATAAAAGGTCTGGACCTCTCTCTCTTTTCTCCCAAAGTTTATATGGGCCGTCTGTATCAAAACAAACATGGCAGTTTATGAGTTAATAAACAAGAGAAAAACATAACACAAGACTGAAAAACACTGCAGACCTCTGCAGAATCAATGAGTGAAGCACAAAAGGTTATTAATCTGAGGTGAGAGAATTTTAATTTTGTTGTAAATGAGTGTTTCCCAATAGACAAATCAGTTTTCATGGATTTACGTCTGGATTTACAAGGCTAGCATTAGACAATTTGAAAATCATCAAAATAGTGCACATCAGGTCTGCATGTGCCTGATTTTTGTCCATGTATTGGTGTTGTGTGTTGTTGGTATCTAATTTGAAAGGCTTCTTTTTTGTTTTAGAATCAGGATGTAACCATTGCCATGACACCCAATGTCCACTCTGCTCTAAGAAAGTTGTGAAAATGAGACCGTGTAAGCACTTCTAGCCAGTTCTATCAGTTGAAAGTGGCTTCTGGATGAGAGTTCAAAGTTGAAAAGCACTTTTAAATTCATTGCTGTGAATAATTAGGACACCCAGAATGCTTAAGGTAACTGAGGAATAACTTTGGATCAGAGCAAAGACTTTCAAATGAATTATGTTATGAGTTTTCACATGTTCATTTAAAGCCATAAAAATCAGGTACAGCACAAGTGTTACAATATCACCTGCACTGAGAACCTCTAGTATGTATGTAACCTCTATGTATTTTTGAGCTACCTGTAATTGAATAAATGTAGAGATGTTTAATGTCACACTGTGGAACATTCCAGGGAGAGAAATGACATATAGATAGAAACAAGCAGGTGAAAGTTACACGATGCACCTTTAAAAACAAACTATAAACTCACAAAAAAATAAATCAATTCATCCGATAGAGACAAAACAGCAGCGAGCATTTCATTCAATCCAAATCAAAGTGCAGTGCCAGACCTCTTCAAACTGTGCCTATGCTATTCCCACTCATCTCTGATCAATTAGTGATATTTAACTCTGTCCTCGGCTGTGGGTGCCCGCTGTGCCCGGCCGACAGCTTCACAATTAGCCAATAAACTGACACTAAACAGCCTGTTGTGGAAAGCAATGCCAACCGTAATGCGCTGGATGTGTTATTTTCATATGCAAATGAGATGAGGGGACTAGCCCAGTGCGCTAATTACAGGTGCAATAATGAATAGGTCGTGATCAGATGTTAACACGTCCAGCTATGTTCTGTTTACGTCTCTGTGCAGCTGGATATTGATCATTTAATCTAATCGGGTCTAGAAATGACTTTTTAATGGCAAATAAGCAAACAAGTTGGGTTTATTGCAACGAAAAAGCTTAAAATTGAGCTATGTAATTATGGAATTTCTTTCTATAGAATTTAAAAAGTGGTAGATGCGCTAAGAAAGAGTTTAACACACAAACCCTGCTGTTATTGCGTTGTTAAAAATGTTCCAAATAGAGCAAATCTATGATGAAACATGGAAAACAGCATTATACCACATTACGAGTCAAATCTGTGGAGAGTCGTTCATATTCACAGAAGGAATTATTGCATTTCTGAGCAATACAAACACCCGTGATGAATAAACCTCCATGGAAACAAGTCCAGCAGAATGTTGCTAGAAAGTACACTTAAACAAAATATAACCTTGCATCCTTATATAAACAGTCACAATACATCTTACAGCTTCTTTCAGATTTCACTTCACTGAGCTGAATAGCCCGAGCCGCCTCTGTCCGTCATCATAAACACACGAGACACTGCGGCCATCTGAACGAGTGCATTTGTATCTATTGCTGTCGGTCTGATAGCCAATTAAGATTTCTCTTTCTCGCGTTCATCGATCTCTTCGGCGTTGGGTTCATTTGTCTGGCTGTGACCCGCTCTCCCTCTTCCTCTGCACGTACGCCATGCGAGACCCAGGCACACATCATAATTACTGTTTACTGAGGTCATTGCAAACAGGTAAAAGCTCTCATCTCTGGGTATTAAGACCTAGAGATGAAGAGAAACAACGACGCGTTCGGGGATTAACAGGAAAATGGGGAAGATTTATGGACGGTGTTAAATGCAAGGTTAAGGAAGACCCCAGACGCCGTGCAAAAGCTGTTTGTCTGTAAGACTTTAAGCCAACATATGAGAGAGATTATTTTGTCGTTCTGAAGAAATACTGGAAGATACAGACATGGACATCCAATAAAGGTGGCTATTGAGCGCTGGGTTCAAAGACACAAATCTCAGAAAATAAAAAACAGATCTGCACTGCAACACTTAGCATGTTAATAAAGGACATAATGAACTGGATCATTTAGTTGTGTTATTTTTGTGCTTATTTTAGACAATAATGATGCATTGTTGTTCATTTGAAAAGTTAAAGTTCAAATAATTATTGGAAAATTGTGAATTACAAATGACCAAGAATGTGCTTTTACAAAATAACATTTCATTTTATTATAATACTATATTTTACATTCAGTAACAACATTTTACCCTTTTCTCTCTTTCTTTTGTTTCTTTTATCCACTTTTGTTGCAAGTACTTCAGGGTAAAACAGGCAGCCCTCTTACATCAGATTGCAACAAACTTTATTATTGTTACATATTCAAAGCCAGTTCCCAAAGACACGTCCAATAGCTGGCAGTGGGTATTTGGTTATTTATGACTAGGAAGTTGATGGGGAGGCTCAGAGCAGCAAACAATGAAGCTGCTTTCAAGGTCAGTGCTGTCTAATGTAGAGGCTAAGACAGTGAGGGATGTAAAAAGGGAGGAGGAGAGTCTTCTGATTTAAAATGGGGAGACTACAAACAGACAGGGTCCATTGTACCACACTTGTACTACGAAAAGTGTCAGCGGTTCACATTTTCAAAGTGTTTCGTGCTATTCCGCCTGAAAAGAAGTGCTTGTCAAACAACGGGTATTCTTTAGAAGTCCAATCTTCAAAAATATTGTTAAAATTTGTCCAAAAAACGTAGGCAGGGGAGAGCAAACCTCCAGAGAGATGCCAGTCGCGGCCAGCCATAGCGCTCAGTGACAGACACGAGAGGAAACACATCAAAGCGCCTCTAAATGTCAGGCTAATTATCACGGACGTGCTGCTGAAATATCAAAAACAGACCAAAATACCAGAGCCCGGAGGAGACGCATGTCACCTCACCCCTTTGCAAATCTATCCAAAGCCATGTGAGCCCCGGAGAGGAGGCACTGCTGATGATGCACCTGAAACACACCGCTTTGGTGAGCTAAATATTCAAGTCTTATGTAACTGCCAGATGAAAATTTCAGCAAAATAACTTTTTCATCTTTTGTCTGACTGATTACAGAGTTGGTTTCTACACTGCACCATCCACACTGCATTTGAGCTAAGCAACATAATGGTGAAATGAGCAAACAACAAAAATTAAAAACAACATTCACTTGCTTCCAGTATTTATATTACTGTTTGTCATGCATTACACAGCAGTTGTTAATAAAATCCACCAAAAGCTCTTTGAGTTTGGTTTAATTAACTTTAACTCTACCACACTGGCCAAGGTTTATTCTACACAAATCACTAATCTGAGTGTGTTATTATGTGGGATTCAAAAACAAGATCATATTAATTTATATGGCGGCATGGTGGCTGAGTGGCAACACTCATGCCTCACAGCAAGAAGGTTGCGGGTTCGATCCTGCAACCTTTGCATGTTTGCATGTTTCCTCCCCGTGTCTGGATGGGTTTCCTCCGGGTACTCCGGTTTCCCCCATCAACCAAAAACATGCAACATCCCTGTCATTCCTGTGACCCATGGGACTACGGATGGAAATTAGCTGTACAGCTACAATCCGGTGTGTTTACATTCGTGCTTGTCATGTTCATTGTTCATTAACATGCACTGTCCCAATCAAATAAACATATAATACTAACTTAAATAATGATTAATTTGACAGTAATCTGACCACGAACAACTGTCACAACTCAGACATTTAGTCTGAGTGTTTGCTCAGTCTAATCTAAAGGTGAACAAACTATGGCCAAAATGATCATGTAGGTGTTGTCTCAACATATAAATGATCGTCTCAAAAGGTTCACTGTGTAACATTTAGGGTGGAGGGTCCGCCTTCTGCTTGTCTCCATGGAGATTTAACTGTTTTGTCTGGCATGCCCCAGTATAGCATTAAACATATCGATCTTGCATTTACTCAATAACATGGGTTTTTATTGACCTAAACCTTGCATTCTTACTGAGTGGGCTTGCCTCTCCACAGGTCTGACATGTAACTTGGTCCTGTGGCATCACTTGCTGTGTTCGTAGACTTAAATAACTGTAATGTCATACTGTGTAACATTCTAGACAATTGCTCCATGGAGAGAAGCAGATGAAAAGTTACACAATGCACTTTTAAGCATTTCTACCAAACCTCAATAACATCACATTTCACTGTGAAACAAACCTCAAATGTACATGTGAAGCTTTATTAATATGTAAAGAGGATCCATCAAAGCCATTTAAAATGCATCCATTCAGTGTACGCATGCATCTACTGTGTCTGTGGCCCTCTCAACACATTTCAATATGTGGTCCTCAGTGCAAAAGTCTGGACAGCCCTGGTCTGATCATAAGAGGCCTTTTCACTTGTATTCACTTGCAGAAGTATAGACAGACATCTCCCCGAAGCTCTGTTGATCTTGGGCCCCACACAGAACTGCACTTGGCACTGGGCTGAAGCAGTATTATTAAAATGGCAGCGGGCCACAGGAGACAAATCCACGCTGGTGAAAAGTCCATTACTGTGTCTGCAGAAACCAGCCTGGACTTGAACTCGCGATCATTAAATATGTACAGGATTAAAGTGTAGAGGATGGTCACTCAGCTCTGTTGTGCAGTAATGTGCAGACAAGGACAGAGGGCCAGTGGATAATAGCATTTAACGGCTCCAACAAAAACCTTAATGCACCGATCCATGGGGATAAACAGTAAAGCAGTTTATTTGTTCTCTTTAAAAGACCAGCAGCACACAATTTACTCAATGAATTACTTGAATTGTTGGTTGCCCAAACTTTCTGAACTTTGCCACCAAAATTACACAACTAAAAAGTGCTGATCAGAGCTCGTCTATGCATTGACCCTGTATAATTTATGTGTCCAGGGAGATAGTTTAGGGGTAAAGTGTCTTTCCATTACATTACTGTCGAGAAAATAATGATAGAACACTTTAAAGGTCCAATATGTAATAAAAGTCCAGAGGTGAGGCTGAACAAAGGTCAAGTGAGGGGAGGAGGGAACAGGTTTCACGTCTGCCATCTAATGGTGAAAAAATATATTAATTACATAAATAAATAAATTATTGTTTAATTAATATGATGTTGATAGCTTCATGGTAGGTCTACATGCACTGAAACTGATTAAAAAAAAAAAATCACAAGCTTTAATGGTGGCTGAGCAATTTTTTATGCTTTAATAAAGTATGATCAGTTCTTGGTATGCAACAAACGCTCAAAGGTGCTTCAGAAATACTGCTACAACTACTATTGTAGCAGCTGCCCTGGGGTAGACCGATATAAGTAAAAGCTGTCAATTTGTACCATTGGCCTTTCCAACCATCGCAAATATTCAGATACACACCACTTTCATACTAGACAATGTAGGTGTCTTGCAGATGTCAGTTTTTGCTACTTGCGCCGCACTTTGGCATTTGGTATTCCCATGATCTCACATACAAGTACTAACCAGGGCAGGACCTGCTTAGCTCCAGAGATGTGATGAGATCAGGCCACGACTGCGATCGTGAAGCCAGTTGAATTGTGTGCATTCGATTATATCATTAAATTAGCTGTGCATAAAAAGGATGTAAACGTGATATATTCTAAGTGAGTTATTATAGCCCGACATATGCTTTTATGCGCAGTGTAGCTACAGACGTGGATCGTATAGCAGCTGATTGTCTTAATAAAACTAATACGGACACGCATAAAGTAATAAAGCCTATTGCACTGCGGACATTACATGCATCACTTACTCTCCATAAAGAACCACCCAGCTACTCGGAGAGGGCTGCACGGAGAGGGCTTCTGAATTACTGCGGATTTTACCGAGTGACAAAAGTTGCCCTTCACCAGATTACACCGCCATTTGATTCTCACACATGGACAGGGAGCCATAGATCTGCTCCATTATCTGTGTGGGGCATGTCGGCGGCCCTAACAAGCGCCATTATGGAGAGAGATGGCGGTGTGTTTTTGGCCTCTTCCAAGTCTCCATGTGTAATATAGAAAGCCTGTGCCGTTTTAGAGCAGCTGTTATCTTGACACATTGAACAGTAAGCCCCCTGAATACAATAACGCAAGATATTGATACTAGCTGTGTGTTTTATGTGATGTATGACGAGCGACGATAGATAATGTTAGACGCAGGCTGCTCATTATGGATTGGGGAGGGCATCTGGGATAGTGCTAATCCAATATATACAGTGCACGGAAAGAGGTACAGCATCTCAGTTTAAAAGAAAAAAATGTTCACTTGCTCCTTCTGCTTTAAGTTATAAATGATTGTATAAAGAGGATTTCAAGGTTGAGCAAGAGGAGGTGTCTGGGGAGGGGGAAATAGTTTCTTTGCTCATAAAGAGATCAATGCGTAGCCAATGTAGCTCTGCAGATGATCAGATCAGTAATATAAGGGAACATAAAATATAGAATTGTACATTATGCAAGTTTTTTGGTGGAGGGTACTTTACTTGCTTGTTTAAATGTGCATTGTGTAACTTTTCAGGTTCTAGTCTCCATGGAGATGCTTTGTTTGGAATGTCTTTCTGTCTTAATCGAGATCAACCCAGACCAAGTTACAGGTCCAGATATGGCAACCCCTCTCACAGAATGCCTGTTTTTTTCTATTTTTTTGTGCTATAAAATCAACTTTAATTCAATCAATGTAAAGTAGAGCTATTTAATGCCACACTATGGAACATTCCAAGTGCATTCCAAGTACAAGAAGGTGACAGACCCCCACCCAAAACATTGCACCTTCAAGGAAATATTATGAATGTTCCTGCAATGTTCCGGTAGGGCTTTAAACTTCATTCATTCAAATATTGGCATTTTTACGGCAATAAAAATCTTAGTTTATCGCCCTCTTGTCTCCATGGAGATGGATTTACGCCATACTGTGGAACATTTCATTCAAAATAATAACACAGTGCATAAAACTGTCAAGACTGATTTAGGCGATTCTTGCAGCAGGAAAAAGGTGCGCCCATTATGCTTTTCCATCTTCCATTTTTTTTTTTTTAACCAAACACCACGCTTTTTCACTCTTTATCTAAGATTATATTAGGAAAGTACCACTAAGCTCCACCAAAGCACTCACAAAAACGGCTCTTTCCGGCGAGTAGTCCGAACCACACCTGCCTTTTTACAATCCCCTATCTCTCTCTGCATATTACGCCCTGCGCTTTGAGTTTGACTTCACTCATCCTTCCAGCTCAGGCTCTATTACTGCCTCTGCCGCACATAAAAACAATCATTTCGGAGCGGAGAGAGGAGGTATTCGGGCCAAAAGGGAAAAAGAAAGCTTTAAAATATAAGCAGCAATGGAGGAAAAGTACGAGACAGGTGATGAAATTGTTCGACAGAAATGACTGCACACTTCAGCGACGGAAAGAATGTATCCAAGGAGATGTTAGATTGATAAAATTATAGATGTCCAGACTGTCAATCACATATTTTCTTTCTATAGGTTTTTTTGTTTCTTTTGTAGCGATATGTTTCATCCATTTCAGTTTGATTCTCTCTTCTTCTTCTCCTCACTAGCCCCGCATGCATTATTCAGAGCTAGATTCCAGCATGACGGGCGTGCATGGCCATTAAAAATACATGGGGACGGAGGGCTGGAGCCGTTTAGAGCTGCGGTACCTCGGAGGAGCAGCGCCACCGGGCACAGGGCAGATAGGGCACTGAGACAGCGAGAGAGAGGGATGGAGAGAGAGATAGACAGAAAAATGGGGGAAAAAAGACAGGAAGATAGGTAAAGATAGGAAAAAGAGAAGAAGAAGAGAGAAACTGAGCGAAAGAGAGGATGTGGACATGCCTAACAACAAGAAAGCCAATTAATCTGAGTAGCAATTGTGACTAGAAACTATAACATTGTTGTGATAGGTAAGGCGTTTGAATTCTGAACCATTTTCATATATAAGTGGATTAAACAACTTGGAGGAGCGCGCTTTAAAACAATCATTACTTAATTGCCATTATACGTTCGACTTGGGCAACAAAAATACATAAAAAGTCCGATAAATTTACATGTTTTAGTGGTGTACGGAAATCAAAGCGCCGAGAGATAAAGACATCAGAAAGAAAAGGCTCCAAGTGGGGAATCAAACAGGAAATTATCTTGTTAGGCACAACCATGATCAAAGATGTACAGGATAAACAAGTACTATCAAAATACTGTATCCCGCTGAGGAATATTCACTTCATAATTTGTCAGTCCACAGAAATGTACGACAATGTATCTTTTAGTAGTCTTTTAGTATAAGTAGAAACACAAAAAGGATTGTAAAAGATCCCACAAAAGTGCTAAAACAGAATCCTGAACATGAATATTCTGCTTATAATATATGTGTTTTTGCTGCATTTGTAGTTTATTTTTATTATAAACACTAAACTCCTTAAATCATCATTCACAATATAATGGATAATTTAGTTGATACATTCCTGGATGAGATGCTAACTGTAGGTACTGTTCTATCTGAAGCTCTGTTACTCAACTTAGACTTTACACTGACATGGCTGGAAGAGAAGAGCTGATTTGTACTGTTAAACCAGTCGCTCGTACATAAATTACAGTCACATGCGAGTTACCATTAGCCAGCTGTTTTTCAATCCGTCACCCATGGACGCTCGTACTGATCACCGGCTCCTGAAAACGCGCTGCTTAAATCCATTTTGTACTTTTTCTTGAGTTTTCAGATTAACTAAAAACCTTTTTGGGCTGCGCTTCCTCATGTGTCTCCATGGTAACTGCTGAACATTCCACTATATAGACATACATGTAGAACCACCCCTATCGTTATATCACCGCAAAGTATCAATAGCATAAATTGTTTTCCATAGTTACACGAGTTTACCGTATTTTTGGGGCTATAAAGTGCACCGGATTATAAGGCGCAGTATCAAATAATATGTCAGTTGTGTCATTCCACACATATAAGGAGCATCGGATTATAAGGCGCAATAAGCGAAACAAAACGCGTGTTGGATAAATCGAACTTTATTCAGGTCATTTACAATAACTCTCAGTTGTAGCTAACA
>KN496991.1:6456-20146 GCA_000787155.1 Scartelaos histophorus | reverse complement strand
AAGACAAATAATATTGGAAATAAACAGCCCTTCCAGCTCCATCTGGCTCTAATTGATTTAACATTGAAAAATCCCATTGTCACCCCTTTCTATGTAACTGTTGCTTCTCATCTTAAATTGTTCGTATTAACCCGCTCTACATGGTTCTGGTGTTTTTATTTTGCTATATTGTCCATAAATTCGTATTGCTAATATGGAACTCTATTGCACCTCACTCCTTTAGTCCACTTTTTTATACAGTCTATGATCTAACCCTTTTTATTTTGGCTCCACTCACTATTCTTATCTGGAAAAAGCAGTATAAAATGAAAGAATTACTCTAGATGAATATTTCTGCGGTCAGGGTTTGTATCATGTAGGCCAGAGGTTGGGACCTGGAGTGTTTTCTTATCCTGATGGTCGCCAAGATGTGGGTCTGTGGTACAATGAACGCCTGATCCGACTCTGCAGCGCTGTGGGTGAAGGCTTCACTCTCAAGGACCTGCCTGGATATGCTGCTTATATGGACTCTTCTACCGCTCCTGAGGAAAGTGTGATGTGGTCTCACACAAGCTTCGAATACCCCGAGGTAACTCATAAGAAAGACAGGGGAACTAAACACTACGGCAACTTTCACTACTGAACTGTCTGTGGTTTAATTGTCTACTGTTCCTTGTGTTCAAACTAGGTATTTTTGCAGATTTCTGGTCAAAAATATATAACAAATAGTGTGCATTGTTTAAGTGCTTGGTGACATCACACAGCACTGCCCCGATTAACACTTGTCTGCAGGGGTGGAGAATGGAAACCTGTTAGACCAATTTTTTAAATTAAATAATAGAAAGATACATACATTCTGCAACATGATAACATATTCACAAAAAACAAATGCTCTGAACTCAGTAAACAATGAGCAAAGGAGGACAATTCTTCTTTTTTTAGGTTAGAAGTCATATTTATGTAAATAAATTAGGTAAAATATATAAAATATTCTCATAATTAATTGCATTGCTGTGATGAAATAATTAAAATGAATATTATATGTGGCGGCACGGTGGCAGAGTGGCAACACTCAGGCCTCACAGCAAGAAGGTTACGAGTTCGATCCCCGGGTCGCCTGGGCCTTTCTGTGTGGAGTTTTTCCTCCCCGTGTCTGGATGGGTTTCCTCCGGTTTCCCCCATCAACCAAAAACATGCAACACCCTATGAACAGTTTACACTCAGGGAGCGTAGGGGAGTCCCTCCCTCCTGTGGTTCACCACCTGCAGAGGTTCATAGGGTCTGGGTCTGGTGCACAGAGTAATGGGCAGTGCTGCCCCCGCGACTCAGAAGGATTAAGTGGGAGAAAATGGATGGATGGAATATTATATGTTTAGTATTTAGTGATGTAGAATAAATGGTTAATTTTATACAGCCCTTTTCCATCTTCAAGGCACACAAAGCTCTTTACAAGGAACCACTCACACATTCATACACCAGTGTAATCACACACTAGGGGTGAGGTGGGTTAAGTGTCTTGCCCAAGAACACAACAACAGCATGTGTGGGAATTCGAATGGATCTGACTGCTCAACTAATGATGTGTGTTGGGGTTTTTTTTTTTTTTTTTTATGTCAAGAGTGGGATTCAAACCACCAAACTTTAATAATTGAATAAAAGTGACATGTTTAATGTCATACTGCAGAACATTTCAGTCAAAGCAACCTTTCAAGGACCTTATTCCATCAGAAAAAGTGACTTAGTACTTCTTCAATCCAAAAAGGTTAAGATATAAACACTTAAATCTATCAGAAAATGATTTAAAATTTCTGAAATTATTTTGCAGCATGGACAGATAATGACAAGTTATCTTAAAATAAACTACGTCTAAACTAGAGTTAAGCAGTCTCAGAACTACGAAGTAGATAGTAAATCTGAAAACAAAATGAATAACCTGATATAAGTTTTAAAATCTTGGCCAGATCAGTGAAATTTGCTATGTTTAAATTCACCTGACATCTCTTTTCTCTCTTTTAGACCCACATTTTAGATGCAGATGACTGTTACATCCTTCCCCTTGGTATCGAGGCGTATTCGACAAACGGAGACCACCTGCCTCTGCCGCCCAAACGTAGAGAAGAGCTGGATAAGTGTTTCTATGGAGACGAGTGGGAGCCTGACCCTTACCCATATCTGGGCTATAAGAGAGACCCGCTGTCCACTCTGCCCCTAGAGACTCGAATACAGGCAAATATTCTCAGACACAGGTGAGGGAATGGAAATAGGACACATAACGATGAGTTGTTGTACGGTTGTAGGGAGTATTATCTGCTGCATCTGGATTTTTGTGTAATATAGGACATTTATATCCTGTAATTCCTCTTGTCTAGGCGTCAGGGGAAGGACCAGAGCTGGGATGTTGAAGCCGTCTTGTCTCTGACCCACAGAGGTTTTGGTCCTAAAGGTCCCCTGGAGGTCAGTTCAGAGCAGCTGATCCTCCAGGCGTCTCGTGGAGAGAGGAAGGCTGTGGCTCAGATTCTGCGCTCTGGGCTGGTTCATCCTGAAGTAGCCGACGCTCGCAGATACACAGCACTGATCGCTGCCACGGTAACCTATTGCTTTCATTTGCATAACGTTGTTCTCTTAGACTTAAATTTAGATAAGCTTTATTGATCCACAAGGGAAATTACTTTGACACAATAACTCACATATCACAATATATTACAATAACAAATAATAAACAATATAAAAATGCTAATAAAAATCTCTTCTAAATAACTAGCAATAAAAAATAGCAACAGACAGGTGTCAAATAGAGTATTATCTGTTCCATACAAATGAGTTGTTGTACAGTTGTAGGGAGTATTATGTTACATAAGAGGGTGAGTTGTTGTACAGTTGTAGGGAGTATTATCTGTTACATAAGGGTGAGTTGTTGTACAGTCGTAGGGAGTATTATCTGTTACATTGAGTGAGTTAATTGTTGTACCATGTAATATTCTAAGCCATTGTTTCCCAAAGACTCTAGTGGGTCCAAAGAGATTATTTTGGGGTTGGAAACAGGCCCATCTATCTCATTAGAAATGTTGAAATGTTAAGACATGTTTTCTCCATCCATCCATCTTCTTCCACTTATCCGGGGCCGCGTCGCGGGGGCATCAGTCTGAGCAGGGACTCCCAGACTTCCTCCACCCCGGCCACTTCCTCCAGCTCTTCCAGAGGAATCCCGAGGCGTTCCCAGGCCAGCCGGGAGACATAGTCCCTCCAGCGTGTCCTAGGTCTTCCCTGGGAGAGACATGTTTTTTTTCATTTCTAATGTTTTTGTAATTATTTTATTGATAACTTTGTCCCAATATTGCTGGTTAAATCTTGAAAAGGAAAAGAAATGGGCTACATTTAACGTCCAAATAGACTACTTATGGAGACCTTTTATCATTTGTTTTTCATTGTTTCAGACTTGAGTAATACTAATTGTTCAGAGAGACACGATCATTCAGTCAACAATAAAATATTTAAAAATGGCATTTGACATGTTTTGTTTTGTTTACAGGTGAATTGCTGTGATGATGTGATTGAGTATTTGTTGAACATGGGAGTTGACATCGACAAACTGAACGGAGAAAACATGTCCGCTCTGGCTGTGTGTCACGTCCTGTATTATCCTTTTCACTCCCTTTACACAGCCGAGATAGAAGAAACACAAGTAAGCAGGAGTAGTTGTTGTGTCCTTAAGCAAGGCATTTTACCCACTTTGCCTAGCACGAATGATTCATGTGTGGAAGTAATTTTTGGTGGATGGAGGAGCAATTGAGCCATACTGGCATACTGCCATACAGCTTTGTGTCTAGCCCAGGGCAGACAATTTTTGCATTTGGGAAAGAAAAAATGGTACTTTGCAACTGATGGCATCAACATTGCCTGGGGATGTGACGCTAACTGTAGGCCCTGCTCTGTCTGAAGTTCTGTTACTAGTTACATTGCAAATTTCTCTGATCTGGCCAAGATTTTAAAACTTACATTAGGTCTTGTTTTTAGATTTATTCTCTACTTACTAGTTCTGAGACTGCTTCATTCTAGTCAAGAGGGTTTATTTTATAGACTGCTTCATTCTAGTCAAGAGGGAGTTTATTTTAAGAGAATGTTGTTGCGTGAACAGATCATTTCACTACTTTTAAGTCATTTTCTGATAGATTTAAGTGGTTAAGTCTTAAATTTTGGCCAAGCTTTTTTGCAGTGTAGACTAAGGAATCACAAGTCTCACACAAAAAATTGCTATCACGAGCTCGATAGCATTATCCAACAGTTTTTCAGATAATCACTCTCATGTTTTTGTTGAAAATCTAAATCTAAACAAAAACGGAACGCTTGTATTGATCACAGGCTCCTTACAATGTGTTGTTTAAATCAATTTTGTATTTTTACTTGAGTTCTGAAACAGTTGTAAAACTTTTTTTGACGCTTCACCATTAGACTTACATGTACAACACCCCCGTCATGATGTCTTAAATCTTTTGTTAAGGTTGAGCTGGTGATGTCTGAGGAGGAGCCTCATGAGTCAGTGGACACACAGAAGAATAAAGACAGACTTGACACCATGGAAACGGTTCAGACACACAGCCTTGTCTTCTCAGAGCGGTGAGATTTCTACTATCAGTATATTAGTGGTTTGACTTTTTTGTTTACAGGCCACTATGCATGGTCATATTTAACTGTTACTAGCCGAAGTCTTCATACATTAACACTTTATACATGTTTTCTTAGTGTCTTTATCTATTTTCATATGCATTTCAACAATATGCTCTTATCTGTCACTTAGGCCAGGTTCAGGCTGCAGCCTGAAGGGACCCATATCAGATTTTTTTGCCCCTGTGTGACCTGTATCTGATCTTTTAAATCTTGTTGCATGTGACGTCATTGTGTCCTCCAATTCTCATGCGGGACTCTTTTGGGGTGACTTGTATGTGGAGATCACATACAAGTCGCATTTAATTGAAAATGTGAACGGCCCCGCAAAAAGGCAGATTCCTACGGAAGATAATTTGTTCCATCAGATTTTGAATTTTAAATACAGCTGAATTTCTCACTTTGAAATTTTTAAAATTTTTATTCTGAATTTTAGTTGCTGAATTCTGAAGTGCGCATTTTCAAAGTGTTTAAAATTCTGTATTTAAAAAAAATCACCTTTCAGTTGTCAGTAGTCAGTAGTCAATGTTCAGCACAAATATTTTCAAGCTTTCAAATTCAACAGTAAAAATTCAGAGTGTAAAATTTGCAGTTAAATTTTTTTTTAGCAAAGATCCAAGATGCCAGGACAGAAGCAATCGATCCAAAGTGATTCGATCTAATTTAGTAACAAACTGGAAATGGTGCAGTGAAGGGATCTGATTGGTCAGAATTCACTTCATCCAAACCTCATCTCTTTTATTTCTTACGTTTAAACCCCGCCCACAGATGAGAACAGCCAATAGCGAACATCCTCTGTCCTCCTCACTCACTCAGGATCGATTGCTTCTGCCTTAGCATCTTGGATCTTTGTTGTGAAATTTTTCCACTGGATTGAATTTTGACAGTTGAATTTGAGGGCTTGAAAAGATATGTGCTATATATTTTAAAGGTGATTTTTTTTTTTGTTTTTTTTTTATTTAAAACATTT
Organism: Scartelaos histophorus; assembly: GCA_000787155.1. NCBI lineage: Eukaryota > Metazoa > Chordata > Actinopteri > Gobiiformes > Gobiidae > Scartelaos > Scartelaos histophorus. The sequence continues at coordinate 14,535 of KN496991.1, read as the reverse complement.
TGAAAACGTATACTTAAATTTTCAGCAGCTAAAATTCAGAATAAAAATAATTTAAAGATACATTTTCAGAGTAAAAAAATTCCAAGTGAGAAATTCAGCTGTATTTAAAATTCAAAAGCTGATGGAACAAATGATCTTACCACCAAAAAATCTGATTTGAGCATGAAACCCTGCAGTCTGAATGTAGCCTTATCAACTCCTTTATACAGTAAATACATGGTGCAAAGGAAATCCATCACTGTCTTTTTTCTATGAATATGTCATTGCTCCGTTTCAGATGTTACAAAATATTGCATTAAACAGATTTATCTTACATTTATTCAATTATGGGTGATATTATAGTTAAAAATACATAGAAAAACAGGCATTCTGACTGTGAGCAGGGCCTCTCCACAGATCTGACCAGTAACTTGGCCTTGTTTGCAGTCCATGATGATAGAAAGTGTGAAACATTTCAACCAAAGCAATGACATCTCCATGGAGAAAAGCAGGAAAGAAAGTGGAAAGACCCTCCACCAGAAAAGTTACTCAATTCATCTTTAATTAATAAGGTTTAATGTGTTATTTTATTGATTTGAGGGCTGGAGAAGAAGGAACAGAAGAGGTCTTACAGCACGGGGAAGTGTCCAATGAAAAAGAGCTTGTAGTTGAAGAAAGCTCAAAGCCAAATGACCCTCAAACTCCTGCAGACAGTGATTTGGATCCAGAGGACAAAACAGAAGCGAAACAAGAACAAATTCAAGAACAAAAAACTGGGATTAAGGAAACAGAAGATACCAATACAGGAGAAGTTGAGTCTGGTGTTGAGGACCATATCGAGGACGTAGAGTGTGACTTAAATGAGAATGAAAAAGTGGAAAGTCGGGAAGTTGCTGGTACGGAGCGGTCAGTTGAAGTGAAGGATGGTAAAATTGTGCTGGGGAGTGTGCAGTGGACAGAATATCCACCCAAGGTTCGTATAAAATCTAGTCATTTATTTCATGTAGTGTTTCTCAGTTATTGATACTTTTCAGTGTATCTTTTCATGTATCCTATGGTAAATCGTTACCTTAGTCACACTTTAGCAAACACAGCCAAAAAGTTTTAAGTCTGAAAACAAAACAAAAAATACTAAATGGATTAAAACCACATCCACCTAAACACATCAATAATTCATGGATGTGTTCAGGTGTTTTAATTTTAGAGTTACGTTATGTGTGAGAGACTTGTTGACACAACACAAATCAGCTCACGGGCCAAACCAGTGTTTTCAGGTGAGATTGTGGTAAAATAAAGCTCAGATTAAAAGTCTAACAAGCCTCAAACAGAGCTGTCCGGAGTGAAACCGTCTGATGCATCAGGCTATAGAATTGCACCACCAACCTGTGGATCCATAGACTAAAATAAAAGCAGGTTACAGGGCTCCCATGGTTAATGTCGATGATATCAGCTGCAAAGTATCTATTTATTTGACCCCAGCAGACTCCAAAATTTGTTTTAGGGGAAAATTTGTGGACCAAATGAAACCACGTTTGACTCGGCCGGCTCTGTGAACGGTTTTCAAATTCACGTGACGGAAAAGGCCTTGCAGCGCTCAGCAGAGGCCCTGAGCCGCACGGGCTTCACTCACAGCCTGGACACTGACGAGACGGTCCGCAAGATGGCCGCCATGAAAACTGAGTGAGTAAAATGATCTCTGCAGGCACTGGTGGGGACTTTTTGTCAACTTAAACAGGGTCAAATTAAATGGTAAATGGTCACATTTTTACACAGCGCATTTCCACCTTCAAGGCACTCGAAGAACTTTACAACAAGGAACCACTCACCCACCCACACACACTCGTACACCAGGGTACGCAGACACTGCGGCAATCCCCCCACCCACTTGGACTAACAAATGGATAATACACAATAAGGTCTTTTGTTTAAAAGAGATGACAATACACTGACAATATTTTGAATGTTAAAAAACTCTACTACCATAAGATGAGTGGATGAGTAAATGATTTCGAATTAGATTTTCAACCAAAGTAATGAGACTACCGGTAACTGAAAAATTGTTGGACAGATTGCTGTAAGATTATGCATGGTCAAAAATGAGTTAATGCCATTTTGGGGGGATTTGAGACCTTCTTTATCATGGGAATAAATATCATGAAAAAATATTGAACTCAAAATTGACCTTTGACCCTTATTTAGCAGTTATTGTAGCTGGTCTAAAGGAGTCGTGCAAAGGCCAAAGGCAGTAACTGTTTGTTTTGTTTGTGATTTAGTTAATAAATATATTTTATTTTAAAATTCTGGATGGGTTTCCTCCGGGTACTCCGGTTTCCCCCATCACCCAAAAACATGCAACACCCTATGAACAGTGTACAACAAGGGACCGGCAGGAAGTTCCTCCCTCCTGTGGGCTCACCACCTGCAGAGGGGTTCATAGGGTCTGGGTCTGGTGCATAGTGTAATGGGCAGCGTGCTGCCCCCGTGACCCAGCCGGATTAAGCGGGAGAAGATGGATGGATGGATGGATGGATGGATGTACATACTATACTGCAAAGTAACTGGTGTGTTGTCGTACTATCCTGATCAGCACTAAACAGGAAATCCAAAGTCTATAGAATTTAAAAGAAATATAATGAAGACCAGATCTTGTTTAGATATTCTTATAATGGGCGTAAGTGTGGTGAAAATTAAGCAAATAATGATAATGTCAGTTACTGCCTTTGGCCTTTGCATGACTCCTTGTTTTTGGCACATGATACAAAGGTAGAGTACAGTAATTGACAAATAAGGGTCAAAGGTCAATTTTGAGCTCAATATTTTTCACATACAAATATTTCTTCATTATAGCAACTAGTAGTCAAATTTTAGGAGCCCTACCTATACTACCTATACTTCATCTGCATCACTTTTAATATGTGACCAGGCATCGAAAGCGTCTGAACACCCTGAAGCTGCTGCTGGAGCGCGGCGCCGACCCAAACGCCTGCAAGGTCCCAATGCCTGTCCTCTTCATGGCTGTGATGGCGTCTGATGTGGAGGCTGTGAGGAGGCTGCTGCTGCGTGGAGCTCGCACTGACGTACCACTCCCTCCACAGGTACTCAGTCAGTCCAAAAGTCAGGTTCATGTGGCCGTAGATCAGGGCTGGCTAAAAACACACTCAAGACTCAAATGCAGGATAATACAGAATGAGTCAAACATGCACAAATTAGTCTGAATACAGCTTAAAGATGAGGGAACACTTAATATGTTTAATGTGTCACATTAGAAAAAAATCATATAAATACTATTGTTACTAAAAATGAATAAATAATACTTCAATCTTTTGTTTTATCTCATCTGGATTATTGTCCTATTGTGTGGTCTAGTGCTGCCGACAAAGACCTGGTTAAACTGCAGATAGTTCAGAATCGTGCTGCAGGACGAGCGCTCAGATGCCCTTTCAGAACTCGGTGTTAATGTTAATGTGTTTATGTTCTGCATAAGAGACATAGATGAAAGTCAAAGAGAGACTGACATGTAGTTTGGTTCTGTCCTTGCATAAACACAGACCCAAAACCCAATACGAGCCTCCTATGCTACGTTATATGTTATACAATCATTTTGCTGTTAAAAAATATCTCAAGAAATCAACGCTAACCAAACTGTGAAGAACTGACGTATGTGTTTTCTGCCTGTTCCCCTCATGATGCTGCTGTTATGTATTAACTAAAGGGTGTAACGATATCCAAGTCTCACGGTACAAAGTTTGTTGCCATATGGTAGAAAGTTCACTATATGACGATATTACACATAATAACAAGAGTGACATTCTAAAATACTTTGGTCATTTGGTGCAACATTTCTTGTCATATTCAGATCAGTGACATTTTGAACAGCTTGAGAAGACTTTGAAGCTGAAGCAAGTAACAACTAAACATTAGGGAAGGAGCGATATTAAAATCTCTCGGTACAATATTTTGTGGAAGCTTACTGTTGTAACGACTAACGGATCAAAAAGGCAGACACTGGAGATCAAAAAATGAACAGAATTTACTGATTACAAAAGCAGGTTGTGGTTGTGAGGAGCCTGGTCGGGGGCTGGGGTGAACGAGGCTGGAAGTCCAGAAAACCTGTAGAAAAACAAGAAAAAGGCAAACTGAAACTGGCAAAAAACACTACATACAAAAACTGGAGCCAAACTGTAGGTATCACAGAGGATATACTGTTGATCTGGTGCTGCTTGTACTGTGGGAGATGAGGTGATTGGGAACAAGTGAGAAGTGGGTGGAGCTAAGGTTGAGGGCGGAGTCAGACTCAGGACTCCAGCAAAAGGGAAAAAAAAAAGGATCCTGACACTTACAAGATTGTACATGAGACTTTTTCCTTTTAAAATGCCATGATAAGCCTTTGGTACTGTTATAACACAAAAGTAAGATTTAAAAGTGCTTAATAACAGTTATTTCTTTAAGGTCGTCTGCACGGAAACAGCAAAGGATCATGGTCTATGTAGTTCACTCTGTTTTTGTTTTTAACTATTACTGCAGAGACTTGTGATTCGATATGTTGTGATGGCCGCAATATTATTGTGAGAGTTTTGATGATACAATATCACAATATTCTGGTTATTGTTACACCCCTAATTGGCTATTATGTGACTTACTGTTAATTTACAATCAATGTGTATTTTAATTTAATGTGTGATTTTATGAGTGGACCCCAGGAAGACAGGTCTGTGTTTGCAGAGACAAATGGGGATCTTTAAATAAACAGATGAACAAATGTGGCTAAAAGCTCAGTAAAGTCAACAACAGTATTAATATGGTTAATATGGTTATGGTTAATATGATATGTGAACCTTTTTTCAAGTCAAATTGTGTTCCATTTAACCATCTTCTTTTAGAGAAAGGGTCTGTATCCGCTGCATGTTGCTGCTGCGTTGCCGGGGTCAGCTGGTCCTAAAATCACTGAGCTCCTGCTTCACGCCGTCACAGACCCGGACGCCAGAGCCTGCGACTGGGACCAGATATACCACAGTGACCGGGTGAGTGTTTACTGTGATCTAACGCTCTGGATGAATTCACTGATAATTCTGTACAGAAACAGAGCTCGGTCTGTCTGTTTTCAAAGGAGATCAGTCAGCCAATCCGATCAACAGTAGAGACGAGACACAGAGAAGGAGGCTCAACTGCTCTGCACGTGGCATGTCGAAGAAACACAGACTACCAGGTCCAAAAATGTATTTTATAAACTGTATCATATTCTTCTATATCACCTTATCAATACACTGCTAAAACTCCTGTTCAAACTTGCTTTTTACTGTGTTTTCTTGTTTGTAAATTGTAAATTCAATCAAATTTTGGGAAAATTTTTGTATCTCTTTCACATAACTACAGACACTGCTGAACAATACACGATAAGGCCTTTTGTTTACAAGAGACAATAATAAATGTACTGACAGGATTTGAATGTTAAAACACTCTAATACTATAAGGTGAGTGGAAAGAGTTCACATTTCATATTTAGCCTTAAAAGTAAAGCTCAATTTTACACATGGAGGAGCCGTAAAGTCCTGGAAAATTCACTTTAGGTTATGAAAAAGTCAGTGAAAAGTTTAGAAATTTTGTCAGTGAAGAAGAGTGGGGACACTGGAGACTCAAAACCTCCTATTAACCACTTCGGTTGAGTAAGAATTTGCTTTTTAATTTCAGAACGCGAGCAAAATTGTGGCTCTTCTCTTAGCCCACGGAGCTCGGTCGGATCTGTTATGGAGCGGACACTCACCCCTCTCTCTGGCCATTGCAAGCGGAAATGAATTGGTAACATGTTAAATCTACCTTTTAGAGTAGTTTTCCAACATGTTACTTTTACTGCCAGTAATCATTTGTATTTAACTCTGACTTGAGTAAAAAATTTGGCTACTCTACCTTCATATGATTTGTTTTTATAATTTTTCTTTTATTCCAGAATCTGTGCATATTTAATATTTTGTGCATCTGATTACATTAAATCATCAGATTTTAAATGCATTTTATATACAAACTGTCAATACTCATCAAGTAGCATTTAGTTTAGTTTCTCCAGATACATTTAAGTCTGGCTTGTTCTTTTATATACAAACTGTCAATACTCATCATGTAGCATTTAGATACATTTAAGTCTGGCTTGTTGTTGTTACTTATTTGAGGGATTACATTTTACCTGAAAGTGCATAATATTATCTTAACGTTGCTCTACCCAGCTCTGATTATCCATTAATTGCTTTTATTTATAATTATTAAAGGACTCATATTACACTATCTTCGGATCTATGTTATAATGTTTTCTCGTCACAGCAGACCTGGAGTTGTGTTTTGTTTCATTTACACATCTTTTAAACTCCACACACTTCACTAAATCATTTGGATAATTTCAGCCTTGGAATTGGCAATCTCTATTGAATAGGAGTGTAACAATAACAAAAATATTGCAATATTGTATCGTCAAAAGTCTCACAATAATATCGTGTGGCATCACAATATATCAAATCCCAAGTCTCTTTGCTTAAAATTTATTATTAATTCATTCCAGTAATTAGTAATAACTAAAAAAAAAAAAGAGTGAACTACATAGACCATGATCCTTTGCTGTTTCACCACAGATTACATGAAGAAAAACTGTTATTAAGCACTTTTAAATCTTATTTTTGTATTATAACAGTACCAAAGGCTTATCATGGCATTTTAAAAGGAAAAAGTGGCATGTGCACAATTTTGTAAGACTCCACAAAATATCTGAATGAATATCGTACCGTGAGAGATTTGGATATCGTTACATCTCTGTTACTCATATGAAAATGACAATAAATGTTGTTCCAAATGACTGGGCAAAGCATTTTAGAATGTCAGTCTTGTAATATCGTGAGCCTCCCCAGCATATCGTGAGCTTTCCCACGATATCGCAATAAATATCGTACCATGAGATCTTGATGTGCTGTTCACTTGAATGAAACAAAACACAACACTTAGGTACACTTTTGATGAGGTAATGACTTCCAACATGGCTTAAATCTCACGAGAGTCCATTTTGCGTCATTTAAGACCTTTAAATCCTGTCTGTGCCTCAGGCTGTGGAGGAGCTGCTCAAATCTGGTGCTGATCCAAATGTCCCTTTAGGAAACGGAGTGGGCAGTGCTCTTTGTGCCGTCTTCAACATCAACTACAACTCGTGCGGCAACAGGCAAAAACTGGTACATGACAATAAAAAAAACACGAAAAAAGTGGTGATTTGATTTGAGTCTTGTTTGTATGTTTTTGCTGTAGCTGGATTTGTTGGTGAAGGCTGGAGCGGACATTTCAAGGCCAGTTTTTGTGGACGGCGTTGAGGGGACCGCAGTGGACTATGCCTACTATTCCTTCAAGCAGGTAATGACCGTCACAATAGCTTATTTTGAAGTTAAGTAAATCTAGACAACAAACAACACTGAAACAAACTTATGCCACTGACACAATAACCCAAGAGCAGATTTAAACTACAAGACTATTCTAAATCTACAATATTGTTCAAAAATCAGTAGCTGCAATAAATAAGCAGCACAGTGAAGCGCTTTAGTATTTGGTTTGCATCTGTAATGAGTGATAAAAGTTAATAATTCAAACATAAATCTTATCATATGCTCAAAATGTTTTTGTAGGTGTCAATTGTCATGCAACACTGACCCCTACTGGAGAAAGGCTGTATCACAGTTTGGTTGATTAAATTGTTGAAATGGTACTTTTCCTGAATTTAAACTGCGAGTGTGTGTTGTGTTTCCAGGACACACGCATCGCCACAGCCCCGTACCACTCCCTCAGCATTCAGGAGAGAGAGATCTATAAGGAGAGACAGCAGCTGCTCCAAAACATGGGGGAAGTCCTGAGGCAGACTGTCCTTCAGAGGGAGAGGCTACAGGGTCAGTATCAGTGTTCATATGGAAGAGTGCTTATGTGTGTGTGGATGCTTATGTTATGTTCAGGGGGGGTCATGGAGGTACTGCAGGGGATCGCAAAATCTTTTAAAAAAAAAGAGAGAGAGAAAGATGAAGATGAACTGGTTTACAGTGGGTTCTGTCTCCTTCATCACATCTGTCTCTCTCTCTCTTTCCC